>JAQFYM010004328.1:0-15863 GCA_034694785.1 Agrenia bidenticulata | reverse complement strand
CAATTGTATCCTTAAGCCGGGCGTAAAAAATAATAAATGTTTTAAATAGCAAAATATTCATATTTGTGTGTGAGATAAAAAAAAACAAATACTGTTCGTTGAATTATAATTAGGGCGGACCATTAAGACAGTAAAAACTGTCTTTTACTGACACTTAAAACCAAAAAACTGCAAAAAAGCCGTCATAACTTTATTACTGCTGTAAAAAAAAAGTCATAACTATATAAAGTTCCTTTTTCTTTATAAAGATATTTTTTAGTATGATCTGCTAAGGTAATATTTGAAACGCTTACTACTAAAGTTTGCTGGTTCAAATTGTTTAATTTGTAACATAAATTGACGAGTATTGCTAGATCATATTAATACATGCGTTATTACGTTCTTTTAATATATAAATTGCATCTATTTTTTTTTAAAAGTATTTGTAATTCCTTAATTTGATAAAATTTTTACCGTATTTTGACTAGACATATTTATATTGCAACCGCAGTAAAAACGTCATTTAAGCTTAAAAAACTGCGTTTATAAGCATTTATAGTGCTTTTACTCAAAAAACTACTCTGGAACTACCCACATTATAAAATAACTTCCAGTTATTAAAACTCACTTTTTTTTTATTTCTTGTGAAGCAGTGATTTAGATAACAAAGAAGAACATGAAAAAAGAAGATACTTATACGAGAATATCAAAGAAATGACTATAGCAAAGCAAAATAAGCAGCGAAAAAAAATAAAATATCATGAATATAGATAATCACTTATAATTACAAAAAAAAAACTTTTTTTTGGAAGTATTTTTTAGTAAAAGAATATTAAAGACACCGAAAACACGAACTTTGCAACAAATTGTGAAATAAATGGCAGATTAGATAGTAAAAAGCAGTTGCTCGCTAACAAAACAAATTTTAAAACATGCACGCGTACCTTAAAGCGACATTGTAAAAAATATTGTACTACTTACAATTAAATATAACATAAATTTATATCTAGGCTTGTAAAAAATTAGTAATTATCTATTACATGGGAAAATTGGAAATTAATATAAAAAAATTTGATATTTTAGGAATTTAAGGAATTTTATGAGCTTTTAAGAATAATAAATACAATTAATGTACAAGTAGTGCTTTTTTATTAATGAGATAGTTTATACTCAGCTAAAACATGTTTATAGATTACGTATATATATCATGTTTAAAACAAGTTTAAAACTTTATTTTCTAAAACTATTTTTTTTAAATTGGATATAAAGTAACAGCCACAAGTTTTTTTAACTAAAAAACATTTTTATATATGCAGGTCTTTTACAAAAAATTTTTGTTTTCGAGTGTCTGTTTATAATATCTCCAACGGCTTTTGTTATGAAAAATTTTCTCTGTATCATTAACTATTGTTGTTGTGTTTAGATAACGATAGTTTAAATTATAACTTTTCTTACTAAAAAGATATCATTTATTATTACGGAGACACTTTTCTAAAAGAATATAATGATTTCAAAACTATTCCATGTTAGTTTGACTCCTTAAATTTTAAAGTATGGTTTCAAACTAATGCTTGTTTGATTAGAATCATGTTTCGAACTATCTATTACGGATGATAAAACTTTTTTTTTATACATAAATAAGGAGAATAAGAAGAATTTTTTTAGTAAAACTACGGCAAAAGAAAACCGAAAAATAGCTCAAGATTATTTTCTTTGGTCTATAAAACTTTTCCTGATGTTCCAGTTTATATGATTAAAAAGTTGGGAATGGAAATGGTTGCTATACTGCCCTAGTTGTTATATAGCAGTAAGTACTATTATTCTGAGCATCTGTTCGACTTGGCTTTGCATTACTCGCTTTTAGACTATTTATCAGTTTTTTCTCCTTTTTATCTTTGTAACGTCCGACTATAAATATTTGGTAACACATTTCTTGCAATAAACCCCCATTCTTGCAGATCCGTTGAATACTTTAAATTTGATTTTACATTGTTTTTATGCATTTGATGTTTGTCTCTTCGAATAAAAGAGTAAAGAAAAATAGTATAAAAAACTTTACAAAAGAAAACAAATTTAGATAAATTTAGATTATAAATTATCCCTTCTTAATTTGTTCTAGCCAATTTTTGCGGTCTAAAGCTAGAATAAATTGGATATTGTGAAATTCATTTACATCCCTAGTCCGATCTCATAAAAAATAAAAAAAAAATGCACAATAAATTATGCTAACACGAACAGTCTTTGACTGAATAATAATTAGTAATTAGGTACCAAATTCATGTTTGTTAAACGAACTGTAGCAAATATGGCCAATAGACACATGTTAGCGTATAAATTAATATAACACTATTTTTTAAATAAGGTAAACTTTCAAGGATAAAAAATGAAGATGTTTAAGAGCCAGTATCCACAATAAAAGCAATACATGAATTTACTCACGTATAAGTAAAGCCAATCAAAAAACACAGTCGAAAACCCATATGAAAAGAAAAAGAAATGCATAAAAAACTAAAGAACATATCAGAATTGTAAGAGATAAACTATAGGAAATGTTACAAAAAAAACATATGTAAAAGAGTACAAAAAAGCTAAATCTCTATAGAATCGCAAAGCTGAAATAATTTAATTGACTCTTTATGTTTTACAAAAAATAAAGTTAGAAAAACAATCAAAAAGCAAAAAAAAAGTATTTTTGTCTGTATATATGCGTAGTTTAGCCATATAAATTGTCAGTAAAACGGATTCTGTATTAAGATACAGACAACTTCGTTAGTTATAATAATAAAAGAAACATAGGGCAAATGAGGTTCATGAACGCAACTAAAAAAATCACAGAAAAACGGTATTTCCACATTCGTTTTTTTTTTTTTTTAATACAAGTCCTTAGCAGTTAATTGTTATTGAAGTAGCTTTTACTGACTAATGATTCCAATAAGTACCGTTTGTTAAGTTCTTTTATTTAATATAAAATTCATTGTTTTATATGTATCGCAATAGGACTGAATACAGTATACATCAATTTTCAAATATATTTTGTAAAAATATAACCATAATCTGCAAATTCATCATCAACGTAGTATAATTTGAGAAAATGCAAAAATTTTGTTCTAGACAGAGAAGTGCTTTTTATAAATAAAACGACGGATACAAAACAGGTTATAATAGAAATAAATATAAAATACGACGGTTTGGTAAACGAAGATCCAATGTCTAGACAATATGGAATAAATGTATCAGTTTAAAAGTATCAGGAAACTATTATTGGCCTTTAATTTGTGGACCTTTGTAAATTTTTGTTTTAATTGTATAAAAAGACTAGTTTTCTAATCCTTTTAAAATGAGAAATTTTCGTTTATTCAAATGTCGTACAAGAGATTTTTGAAAGTTTATTTTTGAACTGGTGTGCCATAAAAGAAATCAATAAGGAAATGTTTACATATGTGTTATAAAAAATTACGTTACAAAAATGGGCTGAAGCTGTTTTATATAAAATTAGCAAAAGCTGTTCTAGATATTATAAATTACAATTTATGCCGAGATGGGATGTTCAAACAACTGTAAAGCGTTCAAGCTACGTAATTTGTGGTAAAGTCGTATTTTATTTTCTTTTAAAAAAAATAAAACTAAACATATAACATCTTTTGTATACTATCCTTAACCAAACAGGCTTCTTACAGAATATATCGTACACGTTGTAGAATTTATACGACATTTTCAAAAAAATTCAAGATAACTTGATACAAACAGCACCCCAAATGCAATTCTTGCAACACTAGGAAGCAAAAAAGTGCACAAATGTCACGATTTTTGCTTTTGCTTACAAAGATGACAGCTAAGAATTTTGGCGTGTCTGTAAAGATGCTTCAGAAATATCCATACGAATACAAAAGGTTAGAAATTAGTATAATTACAGAATTTCTGCAGTTGCAAATATTTTAAAGAACCAAGTTTTAAAAAAAAAGCTTTGCCAAAGAGAAATATATATGATTTACTTGGGAAGAAAGTGCCTCTACATAAAAGCCAAAAAATCTAGAGAAGAGACAATAAGCTAGACACAAAAGGTAAAAAATGCTGTTTACATTGTAGATGCTTTTAACAATAACTTTTTAGAGTACAAATGATATAAAAAACCACAAAAAATGTATTACCATAGTTAAACTACAATATATTTAAAAAACAGACAAAAAAATAAGTTATTATCAGATGACACCAAAACTAGATGACAAAAATGTTTTAAGTTCGAAAAAGTTTTTTTCGTACTAGCAAAAATTGCGCAAAAAAGTTGTGGTGAACATTGTGTGCCTTAAAAAACTTGCCGAGACATATAAGTGTATTCAGATTATGGCATTATATAATAAAGGCCAAAAGGAATGGCAAAATGAATGCAGAAGATACTTTAGATTTACCAAACAACAACACTGTTATATTGCTGCGTTTTTTTTTACATTTTGTCGTGCAAGGGTTTGCATAAGTTTTATTAATATGACTCACAAAAAGACTATCGATAAACCCCTTAAAAAACAATTTTATTCGTAATCAAGATAACTTGAATGCTGATATTAGGACAGAGATAAAAAAGTTTTCAGTTATTTACAGAAAACTGGATTTACAATTTCTACTTCTAAATTGGAGTTTTATCAAGATAAAAATTAGTTAAATCTGATATAAATATCAATGCAGTAAAACAGTTGTTTTAAGCACTGTATAAGCGTATTTTATAAATTTGTGTTACAGTTTGCATTGAATGATATTAATATGTATTTTGGCGTCACTCTAATATATATAATTTTATAAATATGTGTATATGTCTCTTAATAAAACCAATACACATTGGATTTGTGCACAATGCGATTAGAAAGGTATTAAAATTTAACGTGCTGGACTCTTATAATTTGAATCGTGATTTGTTAAGCACAAAATAATGCAAAAATTAGGTGAAAAGCTTTCTTCATTTGCAAAAATACATCAAAATGTTTTTTTTCTAAAATAAAGACATAATTGTAGTGTTTTTATTTTAGTATATTTGCATGGACATGTTGTTGAATACGATTCAAAAGGAAGTAAGACTTAAAGCGTGTTTTTTTTATTTCCAGGAATTTGGCACCTAGGAATTTCATTCCCAAGAATTTTTTACCCAGTAACGTGCGAAAAACACGTTTTTGGTTACCCAAATAAATTAATCAAAAATCAAAAATACTATTGAAAAACACGATTTACAAAAAAAACATACTATTAAACTTATATATTGAAGTTATAGGACTTGTTATTATTTATATTTTTCAAAATGGAATTTGATAAATAGTACATTAAAAGCACCCCGATGCACTTAGACTATATAAATAAAATTGAATAAAATATTTTGTGTTTTTTTTTGTGTTGTATTTTTTTCTAAATTTCATTTTTCTTTTTTCATATCCTTCCTTCTTTTTCTAAAACCCATGTCAAAGAAGAATTTTAAATGGAATGATAATACAAACAAGAAACTCATTGATGCACGTAACAAAGATGAGTGGATTTAATTCTTAAAAAGATATCGTAGTAAAGTGCATAAAATCAAAGAACGTTGGAGCGATATTGCTAAGGACCTAGATGGAACAATTTTGGGTATGGAGGCACGCGTAAAATATAATACTCTACTCAGAACATACAGGAAAAACAAGGATATGAGTAAAAATTCTGGAGAAGGTGCCATCAACCGGCATTTATTTGACTATATATAATAAAATTTGAAAGATGATGCTGACAAGCCCGATGAGACGATGATTGATATACATAAGGATCTGTTGATTTAAAGTACTGAAAATGATTTGACCGTGAATTAGATAAATTATGAACAAAAAGAAAAAGGTAACTGTACAGAAAGAAATAAAATGCCAAGAAAAATAAAGAAAAAGAAGGTGATGATAACATATGAAGAGAATTCCATGTATAGAATGGAAATTATACAAACACTTGTGGTAAGTGAAGGCAGCACAGGTAGAAAAAATTGAGGTCAATGAACTTAAAGTAAAAGTGGGCAAATTGCCAGTTGACATATAAGAGATACGGGAAAATATGGATACGAATAAAAATAAATAGGAAAGAATAGAAAACAAGTTAAGCGAAAATTTTAGAGGAATACAAAATATATTCACTAAAATCGACGAAAAATACATATAAAAAACCTTACTAATTCATCTTTAAATTATTCAGCTTTTAAATCCTGTATAAAATTATCCAAGTCAAAGCTGAAAAAAATATTTTCGTATTTTTCATATTTTCCCTATTCGATATTACTGATTTGAATCTGTTGAATGTTTCTTTTATCGATCCTTTTGTTTGTTCAACTATCATTCGTTGGGCAGATAGTTTACAATTATATTCACGTTGGTAATCATTAAACACCCCTTTGTATAGAACCATCATTGTATTACAGCCTGGATATGCAGCATCCCCCAAAAACATGATAAATTCCTGGATATTTATATTTACATACCGAAAAAAACTTGATTTTCAGTATACAAATGAATCACGATTTTTACCATAACATGGCTCAAATACATTCCTTACCCGCATTTATAAGTAACAAACTATCATAAAATTTATCACGTGATATCCTTTTCTGCAGATATATTCAGCCGAGTTCGTCTCTGGGCAAATGATAGGCATATATGTCCCGTCGATAGCCAAAATTGTACCTGGAAAATTATAAAATCTGTATTTTCCTAAACAATATTTATTTATTTGAAGCAAGTCTGGCAAATAAAAAAAGTCTTTGTGGCGCGAAATCGAAATATTGCAAGTTTTTGTGACTATGTGTCAACATTTTGTAAGTGAAAAGCCAAATTTATCTACTAAAATACGATGTAAAATATTTTTTTAATATAAAATAAATGAAAACATATATAACAATAGTAACGTAGTGCTTAAATATATGCATACTAGCGTTATAGACTATATAAACAAGACTATCTTATGTATTTTGTGTTCCTCTAAAGTGTTTTTTTACTGTATATCAATGTACTCGGCTAATACATGTATTAGCCACTATTTTTTATAGTAATATTTTTGCCTCCATTTTGTATATGTAAGAGCAAATTATTCTGTATCCATATCTTCAAAAAGAATACAGATAGCAAGTAATTTTTTGGATACCATTTACAATTGGAATAATAAATGGAAAAATGTATCTCAAAGTGTCTTTTAGTTCTGGTGTGCATAAATCACAACTGTTTTGGTAATAAATACTTACCTTGTATAATTTTACCTTTTATACTTGCAAATGCAATTTTTTTTGTCTTATATGCCTCCTATAAGTGCCTGGCTTGTTTTACAGTTTATTTTTTCACCGGGTTTTTTGGTACCCAGACTTTACTGGTGCATAGAAATTCCCAGGAATTTGCACCCAGGACAAATCTATGTTCTTTTTACCGTAAATTAATTCCTGGGTAAAGGTTCTGGGAATCGGCACCCCCGATATTTTTTACCCCCTAAAAATAACAAAAAAAACCCAGGGGTAAAAAAAACACGCCCTTATAATTATAGTAGTCATATTAGAGATATTTTAACAAAGTAAAAGAGGTTTATTTTTTTGTATTTATTGAAGTGGCTTAGCAAGTAATATTTTTAAGATAAAGCGCAAAAAAATATTTAAACTAAAACGAAAAAAAAAATATTTTTTCTATTTTTGTAAAAATATCTTTTGAAATTTAAAAATACAAATTTCTTGAAAATATATTTTTCGAGTATTTTTCGCCCCCAAAAAAAAACCCCTGCTCTAAATTCAGGTTCCACTTTTTTTCTAGGGGGCCAAGACCCACCCCCCTGCTCCCCATAGCTACGCTACCGATTCATTGTTGTATTTTTAACGTTTTAAAAAAAATTAATTCGTGATCGCTTAAGTATGACATTTATAAATAGATTATTTACCATCTATATATAATATTTTTCATATGCTTAGTCTTTTGGCATCTGCATATTGAATTGTATAAGGAAAAAATTAAAAAAGTCTTTTATAACTTAAAAGACGTTTATATGTTACTCATCATTAATATATTGTTTGTGAACCTTTAAAGCGTCGTTTATAGTTATTTCAATGCTTTTCTCGTACATTTATCATCTTTTCTGTTTTTTTTTGTTTACAAATCACTGTTTATACCATAATAAATAAGAATATTAAGTTTAAATACTAGATAAAAATATTTTAACTATGAGTACACACTACGTGTTGCTTTGATCGTTTGAAACACGAAAATTTAAATATTTTGTAATTTAAAGCAATTATGTCAGTTTTCGCCCAGATTCAGGGTAAAATTTGGCACAGTTTAGTTTATTTTTTACGACAGGAAGTTACTTCTTTTTCAAGACTATAGCTTCTGAAGAAGGGGCAAATACACAGCTAACTTCTGAATTGTAATGTCGAAAGATAATTCCAAAGGATTTTCTGATATATCCACACGCAAATACATTTATGAATATGAGATAATGACGTAAATACTTAGAACGAACCAGTACGCATGTTTAAATCTTTATTTTGTTTTTTTATATTTTTTCTTAAGCAAAATTCAAGACGACAGTTCATCTTCAATATCTATTCATAGCTAGTACCCCTTTCAAAAACTGTATTAAAGATTACAAACAACTGTAAATACATATGTTTCGTCTGTTATCGTGAAATCTTTTGTAGTTCTTTATTAGTTTTATCTTTTTTTACTAGAAGTTTTTAGTGAAAATGCAAACTCTGTGTGTACTGTGGCCTGGTAAATGGCACAACGCACATCTTTTACTATCTTTGTTAGGTTTTAAGCCATAATAATTATGTTACTACAGATTTACTTGCTTTGCATGTTACAGGCATAGGTTGTTTATCTTTAAACTAATACCTGTTTATAATTACATGTCTGTCAATTTTTAGATCTTATGCATAAGAACCCAAAAACCATCAGAATAACACACGTAAGCGCAAAAAAGCAACTTTGTTTTTGGTGCTTTGTTTTTACCTCGTATATATAAATAATATTTTGTACGACCTCTGTAGGAATGGAACACCTATTAAAATTGAGTTCTTTTTGTTTTATAAAATTTTTTGTATAAGAGTAAAATTGCAGTCCGATTTTTGCCCACCCACAAAAAATTTGCCCTTTTAGCGCAAAATATGTCCATGTACTTTGATGTATACTAATCCATGTATAAATTTATCAAAAAATAGTTCTTTTTGATATATCGAAATTTTAAAAAGCCATGAAAAACCAAGTTATAAAGTAAAAAGACACAAATGCTATAAGCAATGAGAGATTATGAAAAGCACATGCATATGGCAGCAGATAGCAAAATACTTATACATGCAATAAGCTTTACCTAGTCCATTTGTAAATTGTATTTATGACAAGTTTTGCGCAATTTATATGCGTGTCAGTTTTGTTTCCCGTTTTTTTTAGTGCAGCTTTATTGCCTTACATCAGCATGCACAAATCCAATTTTTTTTATGGTAAAGCAAAACTATCTGATGAAATTTTGCAAAGAAAACAATATTATTTGTTTTCGAGATTTGCATGGTATTATCACAATTAGGCGAGAACGTTTTAAGTACAAAATGATAGTTTGATGTCGTTTTATATACACAAAAAGCATAAATTTGTTTTCTTTTGCATTTAATTTTGTTTAATATATAAGTAAAAACTCACAAGTTATAGGAATAATCAGAAGCTTGTTTTCCACACGTTTTTTAACAGATTAAAGAAAGATATGTTTTAGGACCCTCAAAAAAAAACATTAAAAATATATTTTCGTTATCTTAAATACAATATTCGGATGTTCGAATACAAACCTGTTAATTGGTTACTAGATTGTCAATTATTTGCTTTTTAAGGTTTTAAAAGCTTATAAAGCTTTTATTCCTCATTTCCGTTTCTGTAGTTAAACTACAAAAGTTGCCGTGTTTTAATCAATAGTTTTATAATTTACATATTTTTTAAAGTCTTCTTCTGTTATTTTCGTTTCTAACAAATGTTAACCTTTCAAAATTGCATATTATCAAGAATTTTTTTTAATAAAACTGTACAAAAATTATACAAAAAATAGCAATTTCGAAAATCTTTAGAAAAGCCGGGTAACGTATTTATTTATAATCTAAACTCAAAGTGGCAGAAAAATAGACTGCAGTCAAGACTAGCCTTTTAAGTTACGTTTTTTACTACTGTAAGTAATTCTTTAGCCTTATGTGACCGGTTTTTCGTCTAATGTTGTACTTTAACATTGTAATGGAATTATATGATTGTTTTTATCGTTGAACAAAATATTCTTAGGCAATATGGTACGTTCCTTTTTTTCCTATAGGTTTTTTACTTAGGAAAGTTGTATTTGTAGTAACATTTTTGTGAAAAAAGGTATAATATCTAATTTGAGTACCACTCGTACTAAACTATAAAAATTTTGTATAAAAGTATTATTTTTTTATATTTCAACTTTTAAAAGACAAAAAACCTTTTTTTTTCACCTAGGAGCGTCCACTTAAGGTAGACTTTAGTATAATAAAAACCGTTAGAATTTTTACCCTGAATTTTATACTATGGGTAGAGTAATAGTATATTTTTTACCCGATAGGTATCATATTAACCAACTTGAATATACATACCCATAGTAAAAAAAGCCAAATAAAATGTGTTTTCTGTTTCCTTTGGGTTTTTCATTACAAAAAACTAAACGGATTATATTTTCCAATTATTAACAAACAGTGAATGTATCCTAGAAGGGCTTTTACTATAAAAATTTGCCTATGCTATTATTTTTTTTTTTTGTAATGCACTAATTTTTGTCACTTTAATTTAAATAATACACAAAATATCATTTAATACGTTTTGTTTATTAAACCTCTAGTTATATTCAGGTTTTAAAATTTTTTCCCGGATGAAAAAATTTTTAATAAAATGCTAGGTGCAAAAAACTACAGGTAAGGTGATAAATGCAGAACACACAAGAGATAAAAGTTAAAAGTAAAATCCGGTTTACATTTTTTTTGTTGCTTTAGTTTTTAATAGAGGTAACCAATGCTGATAATAATTTTTAAACCAGGCTAGCAGGCTAGTTGTACACAAGTAAAAGAAAGATTTTTCTAATCTTTTTCTTTGCTATTCACCTTTTAAAATATAGTAAAAAATTTTTTTACTAACGATATAACAAATTCTTGCTTTTTATACTATAAAAATTGCAAATATTACACTGCAACAAAAAGTATACCGTATATACAAAATATTTACACTCGAGTCCTTTTTTTTATGTATTCCTAGTAATAAAATTCTTATATTCTTTTTGCTTTTTTACAAAACACAAGTAAAACTGGTGAAATGAAAAACACATTTAGCGTCAAAAAAGCGTTTATATAGGCAAAGGTAGTTTTGCGGGCTACCTTTGTGCATACTTAAGCACATTTTAATGCCTATATGTGCTGAAAAATATAGAGCTAAACACTGTATATGTATATGGTAAGCCCTCATATTTAGCTAGTATAAGCGAAGCCTGAATAGGTGCTGCTAAATTCAAAAACCCTTAAAAGTAGTTTACTTTGCCTTAAGAGAATTATAGTAATTTTTGATAAAAGTATATATAAACTTTAATAATTTACATTAATAAATTACTTTTTGCAGTGTAATTTTGTAACTATTTAGTTACGCGGGTCCATTATTATATGCCTTCTTTTAGCAAATACTGATTGCGTATTACAGCAAGACCATATGGTAAACAATCATATACCAAAATAAAAAATACTGGTTTTTATGTTATTATCAAAACATCGATGTCTTAGTGGGCATGTATCTCTTGTTTTTGTATTTTTGTATGCAGATTTTAGCTATGTTCAATTTCTACTTTTGGTTTTTGTAGCTCCGGAAATTACATATAAATTCTTGTTTAATAAAGTATAAAATCAAAAAGTTCTTTACTTGAAAGAAAATTAAAAAGAAAAAGGTTTTATATATTAATTTTACATTAAATGCAGCTAATAAATGAACATAAACAAAACACATTGCATATTGCACTTCAAAAAAATGGCTTAAAATACATTTTTTTCTTAGATGCATTTAACGTATTTTGGTAAAAAGCAAGCATGGAGCTCAGCTGTTAAAATTACTACCATTGGCACTTATCTATGCACATAAAATGTATATTGTTTAGTAGATAAATAAGATAAAAAAATATATTTAAACATGTATAAAGTAAAATTGGGCATGGTTAATTGAAGGAAGTGCATATATCTTTTATAAATGTATAAAACCCTTTAGTTTTTTTAAGACACTTTAATGGAACAAAGGTAATGACCTTAACTTAGGGCGAGTTTGAAAATTCTTTCTTGCCAGTTTATACGCCTGTTAGGCAAAAAAAAAACCACAGCTGAATTTTTTGTCGCAGTGCTTTTATAGTCATTTACCAATCTTTTTATTTTTAAGCAAAGCTTTTTTTTCCTGTGCTTA
This sequence comes from Agrenia bidenticulata, assembly GCA_034694785.1. Taxonomy (NCBI): domain Eukaryota; kingdom Metazoa; phylum Arthropoda; class Collembola; order Entomobryomorpha; family Isotomidae; genus Agrenia; species Agrenia bidenticulata. The sequence continues at coordinate 3,441 of JAQFYM010004328.1, read as the reverse complement.
AAATCTATAATTTAAAGTGACCTGCCAGATTTTATAGCACTGCTAAATAAACGCACTGCGTACAAGAACCAGTGCTGATGAAATCAATACATAATTTTACACAAAAACGACAAAAAAAAATTCAAATGAGCAATTTTTTTTGTGCAATACTGTTTTTAATTTTTTTATTATTGTTAAATTCCAGTTAAAAAATTTTGTGTTGCCTTTCTATAAGAATGTCTTTAAAGCATTTTACATATAGAAACTATAATTATACTATTCTTACTGAGAGAAATATGGTATTTTTTTATATAAAATTAATTTAAAATTTGCATGCAAAAATTAAACTTTTAACAAAAAAAACAATTTACTTAGATAAATATGACAATTTATTTTTTTTGGCGGTTTCACTGTTTTTGTCTTGATAAATATATCACAAAATTCGTTAAAAATGCTTTTTTACAACATAGCCGTTTTGTTTACTTTAATCATGCACTTTACATTATACCACCATTTAAAACCACTTTGTTTGTAAAGAACTATTTTTCATATATAAAACGCTTTAAATAAAAAAAATATATTCTCAAAGTAAAATTTAGCACTTTTTAAAAAATTAAATTATTGAAAAGTGTTTACACATTTTGATATAATAAAAAAAAAAGCTCTGTATAAGAACGGCATAGCTAACCGACTAGAAAAAAATAAGTGAAAAGTTTTGGGAGTTGATGAGTCATGCCGGGTAACTTTTTTACTTGTGACATCGAAACTACCCATGCTTTTTTAGTTCTTTAGGTGCGGAAAGGTAGAAGAAAACATTTCTAGTTTCATCAAAATATTGCGCAAACAAAAACCGCGTTTAATTATATTTTACAAGGTTTAATACGTGATAGAAGTTTATGTTTTTATTATAAATTCTTAAAAATAAAATACCATTTTAAAATCATACAATCTTTTTTACTTATGCGTAATACGACAATTATATAAATTATACCATATTTGAGCTTCTAAAAAAAGAGACCTAGAAAGAATTACCATCAAGGAAAAACTTATCTATCTTTTTCAAAGCAAAACCTGTGGATAAAAAAGCAAGACATATTTTTCTTACGCGTGTATAACATCCGATTATAATTTTTTATAGAAATGTTCGTTATATTATTTTTGCTTCTTTGGTAAGATATATCATACAAGCTTTTTTGGATTTTGTTATTTTTAGATTAAATCTTTGGTTTTAACGGATTACATGATCGATTTTACTACAATAAAAAATAATCATACTTGTATAATTTCTACATAATATATTTTTTTTTTATCGGCGTATGAGTTGAAATACCGTTAGCGAATTAGATTCAATAATTTTATATTTTTTTTGCAATCAAAAAAAGAGGTACCTTTAAAACATATTTCTTTTACAAAAAATTGTATAATAAAATAATTGTTACTTTTATTGAACGTTTTATATTACAAACAAACAATTAAAAAAAAAGTTACCGTATAAGTATTTTTTTTTCTTTTTCTTTAAACATCTAAACTCCGATGTTGATAAAACTATATGTATAAATTTGTTTTTATATAGTGCTGCAAATATAAGCAAATGCTCAGTCTTTTTTTATCTACGAAAATAACCATTAGGCGCTTTATTTCGCCAAGTTAAAGGCCTGTTTGGGAAATTACGTATAATACGAATTTTCTAATATAATTTTAACCCCGATGATCTATTTTAGTAATATTTTACAATCAAACTACATAAAAATGCATGATAAAGGTAAGTTTAATCATTATCTTCTTTTTTGGTTGTATATTATTTACTTTTTGCTATATTAGTAGTACGAATATGTTTCGTATTATACTTTTTATAAAAAGAAGCGTCCGAAATTGTACTTATACGTAAACCAATTTTTTATACGTAAAAAGTAAGATAAGATCCCCTTGTACGTAAACCATTTTCTATTTTTCGTAATATACGTTTTTCTTTTATTTACCCCATGCAGGAGAAAATCACTTGGGATAGAATATCTACAAATGAGCTGATTAGCCTCCGACACGCAGTTCATTCCATGATAAATTTGAAAAGTCAGCTAATAGACCACTATTGCTTAAAATTTTGTGGGAGGAGGTTGCTGTGGAGTTGAAGCTTTCAGGGCAAGGAAAACAAATAAAGAAGAAATATAATGACCTCCTTGGACAATTTAGAAAAAATTAAGGAATTGAAAATAAATCAGAGGCGGAGGCTATTAATTGGTCTTATTGGAAGTTGTTTGCTCAAACTTTCAAAGGAAAGGTAGAAATAAGTCCAGAGAATAGTAGAGAAATTGGATTTGACGGGATTGAGGTTATAGAAGAAAAATATGATATAAATGATCAAGGTATAATATAAGAAACAGTGAAGCAGAATCATTAAAATAACAATATTGGCATTAAAGAGGTACTCATGTTGGTCATAAAAGAAGAGGTCTAAGACAATGAAAAAGAAAATGTGCCCAAAGAGTCAACAAAAATAGTGGAAAATATAAGTAATATAAGACCTAATGAAATATCAAAAGGAAAGATTGACGTAAAAGAAACGATAAATGATACTTAGATTAAAACCAACGATAAAAAATCAAAAAGAAAAGCAAGTTTAAAAGAAAGAGCTTTTGACGCATAATACGAAAACTGGAACAGGACGAAGTAAGAGCAGAAGAGTTTGTGGCATAAAGAGATTTTAATGACAAAATGGCAAGTACTGACAGAAAACTGGAAGAAATAATCAATTTGTTGAATAAAAATATAAATAAATAATTTTTTTTGCATTATAGATCCCCTTATATGATCTCAATAACCCCAATTCCCCCCATATTCTGATCAAGCATAATTATACTATATAAAGAATAAAACTTTATTTAAACACACAATCTCTGTTTTCAGAAAAAATAAACGCATACAACACAAAAAAAATAAAAAGTAAAATATGTAAGTTTTTTTCAAATAGTGCTTCAAAAGCTAGTTTTGCGATAGCAGATGTTTTATCACAGAAAATCGTTTTTTTAACAGAGTTATGTTGTTTGAAAGCATTTTTAATTCGTTTTATTGCTTATTTTTTTCAATTTTTGCAAAAAATTCGCTTTTTAAGTATTTTCTAACAGATTTTTTTTTTAACTATGGCATAAAAAGTATGTTGGAAAAGGAAAAATTAGTCTTTAGATACAATAAATGGATCTTAATGTAATATTTAATATTTAGTATTCTTTTTTTTAAGATCACAAGACTTATTTTCCATCTTCCCTTTACTTTTAATGCGATAATATGTAAAAACAATTTAATTTTGTTAAAAAAAAAAGAAAGTCTTGTAAAAAAAAAAAAATTGCAAATGTAAATTTCATATCAAGTACATTATAAGTGCATGTAGAACTATGCAACACAACATGACACTGTAGTAAAACATCTGCAAGCAAGCTCTAAACAAAATAGACGTAAAGTTCAGAA
>JAQFYM010004327.1:0-15867 GCA_034694785.1 Agrenia bidenticulata | reverse complement strand
AATTTCATTTTTCAAATTTCAAATTTCATTTTACATTTTTCAAATTTCAAATTTCATTTTTCATTTTTCATTTTTCATTTTTCATTTTTCATTTTTCATTTTACATTTTACATTTTACATTTTTCATTTTTCATTTTTCATTTTTCATTTTTCATTTTTTCATTTTTCATTTTTATATTTTCATTTTTCAGTTTTATTTTTTCAGTTGCAAATTTAAAATTTTCATGGATTCGAATTGAAAATTTCCTCGGATCGATATGTAGGAATAAAATTAATGTATTAAATTTGACCCCTAACTTCTCTAAGGGTTAAACGACGAATGAATAAGAAAACTATATTGTTTATTGTCTAGATCCACGTTTAAATTTTACAGTGTATTATAAAAAGCTATAGTTTTACCAATAAGCCGCACAAAAAAAAGTAAATCATTAATATGAGTGCTCCGTATGATAAAACTATGTAATCTATGCGAAAAATAACATATTCGAAGCATGCGTATGCATATTCGGTAGGTTTTATCTCTTCTCTTCTTAAAATGCAATATTAATATATATTAGTTATTAAATACAAAGCAAGTTTTTTGCGTAGTATGTTTATAGATTCAAAATTGTTGCAACATTATATGGTTTGTCGTTTAATCTCGACATGTTTGCAGGCAATCTCGACTTGTTGCATTCGATCTCGGCCATTTGCAATTGATCACAATCATTTGCAATCAATCTCGACTGATATGCATTCAGCATCGACCACTTGCAATCAATCTCGACCGGTTAGCAATCAATCTCACCATGATTGCATTCAATCTCGACGAATTGCGATCAATATCAACCTTTTTGCAATCAATCTCGACAACAAAAAAACAAATAACAAAAATAAGATAAAATAATCTATATTTTTAGAAATAGAACGCCGATAAAATATTTAGTATCATATTAAAATCAAAAAAATGCATAAAATTGTAAAAAAAATCTATACCGCTTGGAAGACAAAAATTAGGGATACCGGAAAAGCTAAAATGGACTGGTAAAAACTTTTATTTTTGCGTAAGAACAATTTTTTTCATAAAGAATAAAATTAGACATGGTTGGATATAGATAATGTGATATTACCAACCATGCAAAAATTCGAATATATTTGTCTTTGTAAAAAAAGTGTAAAGTGATCTGTGGATTTTTTGTATAAATTATGAGAAAAAAAAACAAATATGACATAAAATTTATATAATTTTATATAAATCATAAATTATTTTACACTTTCCTACAAAAAGAAATTACAACTGATTTTTACCCATGGTTTTAGATATCGATCATCGATATCCAACAACGCATTATTTTTGTTCTTTATTTAAAAAACTTATAATATACTAAAAAAATACAATTTTCTACTTAAATTTTGTTTTCCGGCGGGATAAAGATTTTTACTATATTTAGACAATTTTTTTTTTTTTTTGTAGAACTATATATTTAATCCTTGATTTGTACTAAAAATATATATTATGTTAACTATTTTATGTTATTTATTTTTTACTTTCGTTGAGAATGATTGCAAACAGGTTAATATTGATTGCAATTCGTCGAGTTTAAATGCACAACTGTCGAGTTTGATTGTTAACTCGTCAAGTCTTACAGCAAATGGTCGAGTTCGAGGACAAACAAGTCGAGATTGATTGCAAATCGTCGAGATTGAATGCAATTCATCGAGATTGGATGCAATCAAGTCGAGATTGGTTGCAAACATAACGAGATTGATCGATAAACCCTATATAATAAAATAATTAAATTAAAAATTGGTGTCTGCTACCGTTTTACTATAAATTTTTCCTGCACAATATCATGAAACTCAAATCTCTAAATTGAAATAACAACCTAAAGACAAAATTGACAACGTATTTTTCAAAAAAAGAATTTAATACACATAAAAATAGTGTTGGGTTAAAAGTACTTATTTCTTTTTTACATACGTGCAAAGCATTTAAATAGAACGATTCTATAAATTAATTAGTTGGCTTATATGCCTTTTTTGATAATAAATTATTTTTATGCTTTTTTTTATAAACTGGGGTGTAACCCAACCCGAATTTTTATAGAATGCGTGTTTCGTCTTCATCGATTTTGGATCTGACTAAGGATCGAGTTGGGTGACGACTTTGACCGGTAAATTTTTAGAAACACTAATCTCGCTCGAAATTTTCTGAAAATATGTGCGAGGTAAACAAAGATTAAAACAATCAGCTACTAATATATAAAATAAATGATACATGAAACATAAATAATGCAAAAATGTGTTTACCAAGTATTTATTTGTTATATTGACATATTTTCAGTGAAATCCATAGACTTTTTATTGCAAAAAGTTTATTGTTACAAAGATACATATGGGTTTATGACTTAAAAACATAAAAATACAAAAACTACACGTCAACTGTTTTTCGAAACCAAATGCAATTTTACTTTAAAAAAATTGTTCTTTGTAAATCGTAAATGATTTATAAGCAAGTAGATAAACAAAAAAGTTACGTTTAACATCAAGGCTATACTAAATTAAACACGTGTAAATACAAGAAATTAAATATAGTTTTTTTTTTTGTATTTAAGAAAAAAAATAATACGTTTTACCAAGTAAAGAAGCCACCACAAAAAAAATTATAATAGTAGAGTAAAGAAACAACAAAAAAACTAGGTTGTAATTACTCCAACAATTTTCTAAATAATATACACATTTGTTGTTTATTTATATATATAACTGTCTTGTTAAACATTAAAACACCAGAACACGTATTTAATGGTGACAAATGAAAACTAGTTTAAAAATTGTGTTTTATATCCGCTATGAAGTTGTTAAAATCATTGGTTTTTGCTTGTTTTTCAGTATTAAATGTATGTATTTTACAGAGACAAAAAAGTCATAATACAACTAAATAACATGCTTATATGTATCCTGAAATGCCAACTTATGCAGTTTAAATAACGGGCGCTGTGTATTATGCCAAGAATTTTGTAAAAAAAAGTCATTTTTTATTGCTGTTTTTATTTTATAAAATTATTAATTTTATTTATTTAATATAAAAAGGTCTTACTTATGCATGAAAAAAAAATTAACTTAAACGTAAGATGTAAAGTTTACAAATATTTTTTTTGTGTAGACAACTTTTACAGATTAAATTTTTATGAATAGCAGTTCGTCATGTATACTATATGTATTAAAGTAGGCTGTTTTAAGACGAAGATTGAGATTTCTTTTTATATCATGTAATAAAAAAAGCAAAACATAAAAAACATAAAACAATTAATAGCTATAAATAATCAAATTAAATATTAGGTTTATTTGAGTTTTATTCTATACAAAGTTTTATACGAAAGAACAAAATTTACCATAATACTAGTGCTGTAATTGTTTTCAAAGACATTTCTTAACTGCAGAACGTTGTTTTATACAAACTCGGTATGACAAAACTACCTTTTGACTTGTATAACTGTAAATAAAAAAAAAAAGAATGTTTTTAAAATGATGACTGTGCATATCCTGCAAGATATTGAAACCGGAATTCCACTAATCTTATATCAATTTTTTTATTTTAAAAGATACAATACCAAGCGTGTTTTTTATGAAAAAATCTTTGTTTGCAAAAATGTATACAAAAATGGCATCAAAATGCATCAAAGCATTGTTTACGCACTACTATAGTAAAAAAAGAAAATTTTATTGAACTTATCTAAAGTAATTTGGCTGGGTTTTTATAAAAAATGTACGACAACGTATACATAATGTGTTAATTTTTTTTTTAAAAATACTTATTACAATTTCCAATGTATTGAAACCAAAAATACGTATGTTTTAATGTAAGAATTTTACCTTTGTATATGGATTTTAGTTTCAAACAGGTAAAAATCTTTATATTTGATGAATTTTTTCCTATATACGATAACATTAAAAGCATCAATTTTAAGTATATAATAGCTTTTGGAAAATTTACGCGCAGGTTTTTTTAACAAAAAACTCGATAGTGGCCCACTATTAATGCAATTTTTTTGCGTTCTTCTGAATTCACAAACTTTTGTGTGTATAAAAAATAAATATTTATTTAGGTATATACATTTGAGAACTTACAAAAAATGCATAAGTACACGCAGCGATCCAAAAATAAAAATAAAACGCAAAACTTAACAAAAATGATGCAAGAAAAATAAAAGAAACAAGTGAATAGGTTTTGCTTGTTAGTAAAACTTCTTAATAAGCGTATAGAAGACAATTTATTATAGAAAAGCCATAATTATCTTTTTTAAAATATTTAACATATATAATAATCTTTATAATTGCTTTTTTTATAGAAATTTAGTAAATATCTTGATGATATATCATTATATTATACTTTTACATATCAATATGAAAAATATTTAGGCGTAACAGTGTAAGTAAAATCATATTTATTCTTACATGTGTACCCCTATATAGGTTTATACATAGACTGCAAATACTTTAAAAAACATAATCAAAAAGTGTGTTTGTTGTAGATCATAGTAACATTTAAATCTTCTAAGACATTCTTTATATAAATATATAAAGATCGGCTGTTTTTATTTTGCTTTACAGTTGGTGATCAGTGCCGTAGCCAGGATTTTTTTAGGAGGGGGCACAGAAAAATACATTAGCTAAAACGACAAAAAAACATCTTTTTTATTTTTTTCTAAAAATTATAAGAATTTCAAAAAATACAAATTTTATGAAAATATTTTTTCGCATATTTTGAGGCCCCAAAAAAAGACCCCCCCTTAAATTGAAGCAACGTTTTTTTTTTTCTAGGGGGGCACGTACCCCTCTGTGCCCCCTGGCTACGCCACTGTTGGTGATGATAATAAATAATAAAACCATCGTTCTATAGGTTATATGTTTGTAAACACATTATTTTTGCATAATAAGGAAGAGTATCTTTTCTGCGTGTGGAATTATTTTTATTAACAAAATAAAATATGGCCAAAATATTTTTGATTTCTTGTTAATGTGTATAAAGCTTGTAACTTCATTTACAGCGTTCCAGTTTGCAATTTTACATAATAAACTTTTGCAAACTATTAATATTGTATATCTTAAAAGTTATTTTCGTTATTTTTTATTTCTAAAAGACATAGTTTTTTTTTTTTTCAATATAGAAATCCACTGCAGTAGTATTTTATATTTTACTCTATAACTGATTAAATACATTAACAAACCTTTAGCTCGATACAATTATGTATTTTTCTTTTTTGTCTATTTGCTATTTCCAAAAAAAAAAAATAGTGTAAGACGACCTTCTACCATTTTAATAGCATGATTAAAGATAAAAAAGCAAATCAAAAAAAATAATAAGCAGTAAAACTATAATAAAAAGCGGTTTTCGCAACAAAAAGCAATTATTAGCTTTAAATGAAAACTCGCACTATAGAGAAAACATCTACATGGCGGGACTTTTGTCTTTTTTTGAAAACAAGTTCAAAAAAAATTGGCCCAAATAAAATGCATCAACTTGTTTTACTGCGTCTTGTAAGCATTTAAATACTGTCACATACATTGTGTAAATTGAAATCCTGTACCAAAGTTGCACGGGCATAAACAAATAAGCTGTTTTTATATTCAAACTATTTTTCGAGTGTTTTTTCAGATTATAAATTTACAGTTCAGATGCAAGAATTTCGTTTGTTGTGTTATGCGTAGCTTTTTTTTGTCTGTGTACGTTGTTTTTTTGTTCAAACGTCATTTAAAGAAATTATATATAAGTTTTTTTTGTATGCAATAGTATATATTTTAGCACAGAAATATCTTTGAAGATTTCTTTTATTTGCTATCTAACAGTTCAATTTTTTTTGCGTGTGTTTTTGTGTTTTAATCATTATATGCAACGGGAATAGTATAAACACTATTTTATTTACTTAAAGTAAAGGAGAAGTAATATTCTAAAATAGCGTGCGTACATTTTTTTAGCCTGGCCTGACTGGTCAAAATATAAAAATTGTATGGTTTTGGTTAAGAAATCTGGTTTTTGTTGCCTTTTTTTCGAGATGGGTAAAAGCCGGGTTTAACCTAGGTCAAAAATTGTTTTTTTTATGTTTAATAGTACCTTAGTGCTTTGAGTAACATTCATTTACTAAATCTATACGCAAAAATCGTTAGGAACCGGCAGTCTATTATGTGCACATGTAAGAAAAATAATTTACTAACCGGGCGAGATTGCACGTGTTTATGTTTTAAAATAATTTAAAATCAATGTTCGGGTGTTTGACCCCAAAAAAAAAGTAACTTTATAATTTCTTGTCAGTCAAAACTAAACACGATCAAGTAAAAAGGAACAAAAAGTACAGTTCGAATGACATTCTTTTGCCATGTGCAACAAATATTGTTTATTATTTTTGTTGCCATCTATTACAGGACTAACAAAGTACACAAGCTTTCTATAGTTTTAGAAGCCCACGGCACAACAATAATCTTAAAAGACATAAATAACTTTAAAATATATAAAGAAACAAAAAGTATCCATTTTTATTGTCTACGAATAACTAAGTAATTTATAATAAAGGATAGCAAATTTTTTTTTCTATCTATACAAATTATCTATGTAACTTATTTTGAGTTTTTTTACGCATTTTAGATTTTATATAAAGGTTTTGATACATGCAATATTATAAAAAATTTTTACTGAACACAAAATTCGCTGTCAAAATCTTACAAGTCGCAGCAAAAAATTTTTATCAATTTAATGCAAAAGCAAGCCATGCGCATTTATAAATGCACAATTATGCATTGAAATCTAATCTATTGTTGTTTGCACAGGTATTTATATGTGTAAATGTCTAACTGAAACATTGCCAAGTGCATTTTCATAATATTTGGCAAATTATCTACATTTCCGAGGTATACCGCAGTGTACTGGTTAGTTTTATTTAATTGTATACAGCCGTAATGAAAAAACATAGCAAATAAATGCAAACCACAATGAGTAAACTTTGCCTCTAAAAGCTATACTTAAATGCATTGTAAGAAGGAAACGCCATTTAAAAAGTTTTTGTGTGATTATCTGGTACATCTAATTGTCAACGCTGCCTATGATTCACGTAAGTATAATAAAAATAAATTTCTGTAATGGTTTTCTTTCAATTAAATTTTTAATATCATATTAAAATAGGATACGGTCGTTAGTAGCGTGTAAAATATAAGGCAACCTTTTGCTGTGCTTTATTTTAGTTTAGTCAATGGCAATCAGGCTCCACACGAACCACAATGTATAGATGACGTATAAAAACGCTTTTTTTATAAAAGACGGTTAAAAGTAAAGCTTACGACGTGGTTTGTTACGTGAACATTACTAATCATAAATGTGTCAATTGTGTGTATTAGTAGATGATCTTGTTATTTGGTTACATGTAAAAAAGGCTGATTAACCAGGCAGCTATATAAGAAATTTATAGTTTTCAATAAATGTTAGAATATACAAAAATGTTTTGTGTAAAATAATTGGACTGCTCTGGGCTCATATTAGAAGCGACACAAAAATATTTCTATTTATGTTTTTTCATCGCATTTGTAGGATATATTACATATGTAGAAACAATGTTTGAAGACTTAAATCCGATTAAAAACTTTTTTGGTCAGTAATTCATGCAATCAAACTTTTTTTTGTGGATGTACGTGACCCATATGTTATCAATCTTAGGTTCTTACTAAAAGGCCTGTCGTAAAAAATATCTTGGAATCTTTTGATTAGAGGTTCCAAATAGGGCATTGATAACAAACTGAAGTTTTGTGCAAAAATACCATATACTAGTCATAATAACTATATATGGTATAATGCCTTTTTGCGTCTACTTATTGCAAAAAAATTACAGTCGCATTTTATTATAGGTATTTTAAATAAATGGTTAGATTATTGCCTATTGTCACATTTAAGCCATACAGGCATGTTTTAACAAGTGCATTTGTACGCTTTTAGTTCTCAAAAAACTTTACTTTGTACTTTATTAAACCCGTTACCATTTTAAACCCATTTTATTATCCGTTACCTATACGCCAATTATATATAGCCCTTCAAGGGTACGCCATTTGTGCTGTCTTTTGAGCATCTGTTTACAAGCTGCACACCTTTCTTATTCAGCTGTTCTTTTTACGAACAAATGCTTTAGGAATGTTTAGTTAGACGATTCAGTTTGACTATATGTTTTTTTTAGCTTGTATGCCAACATCTGTATCGAAAACAACCTTTTACTGGGCCGCATGCCCCAAGATTATCTTATCCGACAAAGCGATGATGTTATATTAGTCATGTATGATGTAATTTAATATTACCAAATTCTGCATATTCCTTTTTATTCATTGTATTTTTTTCACATTTTCAAAAAAAAACCCTTTGCCCAACCTGGTATTTGGCATTTCCGATTTTTCCTGTTGAAAATTTTTTGATTTTTGTTTTTTTTTTCGTAATACGTGCCTGTGATTATTTGAGTAAGAAGCAATACACGATGTAATACCAATTACTCTATGATATAAACTTTTGAAGGACTCTATTAGATCTGGTAAGTTTATACGTACGTTTCATGCAGTTTTGGTCGGCGTTTTTTAAACCGTTTACATGGTTTTCTTTTTTTGTATATTATCTTAATAAATGATAGCAGTGTCTTAGCTTAGACAAAAAAAAAGAGGCTGCAATTTTTTCCTACTAAAAAATGAATTACTAACTTATAAATATAAAAAACAAAATTCTAAGAATTAAAAGAAAAATAAAATACTGAACTAGTTGCATTGCGATTAAAATTTTGCACCTGATTTACGTGTTCTAAACCTACGTCTCATTTTTGCTAAAGGAAGTGGACGGGCTGCAGTTAGTCTAACGCAGCCCTCTTTAATATGCCACTGGTACTAGATTCACAGAGCATGTGTTCTTTATTTTTGCTGAAAAAAACACGCTAGATTCAGAGTTAAAAATATCTTACCTTTTTCAGTTTGTATTTCTGCAATAAAAAAAAACACTCTTACCACTTTCTATAGACAATTACACATTAGGCTAACTACTTGTGCGCTACGTACGTTGCATACTCTTCCGCATAGAGTAAATCACATCAAAAAATCATGTTTTTTTTTTTTTTGGCTGCTGTATTTCACCATATAAGTACACCTGGTACCCGCACATGCAAGAAATGGATTGATACGTGTATTTTTTTTTTTTGGTTTTGCAAAGGTGGCATTTATTTTAAACCTTATTGCCAGTTGTATGCCACAAGACAAAATTGCTATCCGAAAGATATTTTTATATTGTCCCAGGTGTCCATTTTGTTTATGGGCCAGTCTTATCTTTCTTCTTATCAAATTTTTATGTCAAATAGAGTGAATGCTTCCCTTTCTGTCGATTTTTGTGATTGTTTCTTATGTTCTCGGTGTTATTTGTTCTACACTTACAATAATCATCTATTTGTATTAGCTCTGCACGATTTATTACTCGGTCGTAATTTTATTTTTTGGCGCTGGCTTTACTTAGATTATCTGCATTTTATATACCCACTTTTTCATATTCCACAACAAAACAAACTCCACTTGTATAAAAAACCTTCTTGTTTCTCGCTGAGCCAAAAGGAGTGGCCGTTGTAGTTTGATAATGGCCATTTGAATTCTGATTAGACATTATAGACAACTCGCTCTGGAGCTAGTTGCTAAAAGTTGAATTGTGGGGCAGGAAGGATAACTCGCCTCAGAATCAAGATTTAATAAAATTCCGAAAAAAAATATTGAAAGATTCTTATGTAAAAAAAAAGTCTTAATGTTATAACAAATAAATAATAATGTATTTTAAAGGTTTTTTTATCATTAGCAAGTAAAATACAGGTTTAGTTTTTTTTTTTTCTAAACTAACCCTATCCCTATCCCTTTTCCTGTACCTATACCTATCCCTATACCATACTTAACTACAAATACTTGTACATAGAATTTGTTGCATATATGTTGTATGTACACTCATGTTTTGCTTTTCAATTTGTTTACTTGTTTTTTGCTTCGTTTTTTCAGGAATTGCAGTTTTAAAAATTAATTTTATGATTTTTATCACATTAAAATAAAAGCCGTTGAAGCTTAAATATCTAATTAGAAATAGATTTGCATTTTTTTGCAGACAGAAAAAGTATGCAAACAGTAAGTGTTTAGATGAATGGACTATAAAAACTTTTTGTTATATTTTTTTTATTAAATGTTTTTCTTTTTTGTAGATAAATATGTTACAACGATTTTGCAAATCTAGTAAGGTAAACAGGTAGTAATTAAGCATCATTTTACATACCTCAATCATTACTTTTTATAGTTGTTTTTGTTTTAGATGTTTTAGTTATATTTAAAACACGCCGCCGGGTCAAGTTGGCCTTTTTAGCCGCGTATAGTTACGAAAACTTTTTTATGGGTAAGATGTTCACTACCCAAACTATCTGTAGTTGTTTGCTAAACTACACTTAGCCCTTCGTTGTAGTTTGTAAATCGCCAAATGATAAGTAGAAAAGGTTAAATATTTTTCTTTATAGAAAGTACTGCAGCTATATCGTCGACTTTTCTTCAGCCAGCTGTACCACTTGTGAGCGTGTATTGGCGTGTAGCTGATGTCAAGCTTCTACGTATGTATGATTTAGGTTTGGCATTTTGCGAGACAAAAACGTAAGCCCTGTTGCTAAAGCATCTGACTCTAGTGTACATATAGAGTTGTGTCAGGCATATGCAGTTTTTTGTGTTTCTAAATTTTTTTTCTTTGATCCGCCTAAAATTTTCTTGTGCTTGTCCTATTTTGCGCCAAACGCAAAAAAACATAAACATGATAAACTGGGCACACAGTCATAAAAATCAGCATGACCCACGTATATCTAAGTAATGTTATACAAATTGAAAAAATAGTGGACGAATTTGATTTGCTTTTTAAAACTAACTATATTTTGGTTTAACCAATTACCGTTCTAAAATTTGTTTATATTAAATACATTTAACTGGTTGTTTTTTTAATAAATTTAAACTGTTTTTGTGTATCTGTATAATAATTTAAATAATATTTACGTGTAAACTTCAATGAAACCAAAATAATTAAAAATGTATTTATATCAAATGTTTGACATATGTAAAATATCCTAATTCTCGCAATGTACAATGTCTTCTTAAAAAGAGGTGAAGCACCCCGTAAAATGAAAAAGCTACTTTTTTACATAAGCATTATGCGATTAAGACGACAAAAAGGCTTAAGATATCAAATTCACCGTTTTTCTGCCAGCAGATTTGTATATAATACTTAAACAACTAATTTTCTTTGTGTACATTTGTTGCGTCGTATATCGCAAGTACGATGCTATTTCATAGTGGAATACTGAATTTTCAATTGCCAAGAAAACGGACTTTCAAAAGAACACTTGGGGTTAGTTTATATTTTAAAGAACAAAAACCAAGCATGGCCGATCAATGTTAAATGGGTCGATAAATTTATTATCTAAAAGTAGCAACACGTTCTATATTCGCAATTCAGTCATAAATAGATTTAAATATTATTTTACGAGAAATATATTGAGCCAAAATTGATGCATGCAATTTTTTGTCTTCTACACAAGAGCTTGCGGTGATGATGGGCGCAGTAGATTGTATCTATCATAAAGTGCGGGTATATGAAAATAAAACCATATGATATCGCAACAGGAAAGGGGTTATATCCACAAATGTTCTGGATTTGTGTGATTTTAACATGCATTCTTTGTATTCGGATGTTGACGTAGATGTTTTTGCCCATGATGAATTTTTTTAACCTGTTTTTACGCTTTGGAAATCTAAAACACTTTGCTGCAAAAAAACTTTATTCTTAGCGATCTTGATTCTTAATCTTCAACCGGATATTGACGCTACACAGGGCCACAAAATAATACTTAAATACATATTCGGTAAAAAACCAGCTTAAAAGATAATAGTACTGAGCTATAAGCTCAATGTATTAAAAACAATAAAACGTTGTCGAGAGATGCAATGGGGTCTTAAGAGACGCTAATGTATATTAAGAGAAGACAGTAAGACATTCAATAAGGATTCTTATACTAGATCGATCACCTCATGCTTTTGTGTGTACAATTATATAACTGAAAGTGATGACCTAGGTGCCACGTACTCAATGAAGAGTTTAAAATCTAAACGATACAGCAAGATAATTGTGTCACCAGCTAATCGGGCTTTGGCAAATTAAGCTACATTTTAAGCAAATAATCGAAAATCTGAGATTACAAGAAGGATGTGGATACGATTTAACAAAAAAAAAAGTGGCCAATGAAAAAGTGTTATTTTATATTTGCACTTGTTTAATAATTCTGTTCTTTGTAATACAGTATATTACGCAAAAACCGGGGCGGAAAATTGCGTACAAGAACCGGGGCTGTGAAATTCACACATTCACGACTGCAAGTAGGAAGCATTCACAAATTAATTATTGAAACTTATCTTATATTTTTAACAAGGAAAAAATTGACAAGGGAGTGCCTTTTTTATAAGTAAAGTAATTGTAAAACTTCGTTGTATAGGAAAATCAAAAGTGAAAATATAAAAATACCCAATTGAATATTTTTTTCCATTGTTATTTTTTAATCCTTAATTTGGGCATAAGATTCAATTAAAAAATTTCCTGTTGCGTTCTAATATTTTTTAGAGTACAGCGCTTGAAACTTTTATTTTGAACTAAAAAATTACTTCTTATTATTTGTCAGCTAAATCTTTTGCAGCTGTAATATATAAATGAACTGTAAAGCGAGCATTCACATTTATGTGAAAATTGATGCATATATGCATTGAGATCTTCTACGTGATTATATCTGTATCGAATGATAAAATCTTGGCCGTTTTATTTTTATGACAGGTAAATATGCTTTTACCATAACATATAAATGACCTTTAAAGAAAAACTTCTTTATAAATACAAAAAACTCGCCATTGAATTACACGAGATTTTAAAGTCATATGTGTTTGTAATATTCGCAAAGTTTTTTGATTGCTTATTTTTTTGTAAAGTAAATATATTTTTTATGTTTTAATACATAAGAACCCTTCAAAGAACTAAATTGACGTAGCAAACTACGTATTTATGCAGTAAAAACCAAGATTTCACATAAGTAACATGCCTATTTATACACAAAAGTCAATTTGTTGCATTTTTTAAGTGAAAAAATACATTTTTAGCTATAATATACAAAATACCGAATGAATTCGGTATCATCTTTGGAGATACAAAAACAAATAAATATAAATATTGATAATACAACGTTTTGCGACTGCTTGCCTCGGCAAAAGCGATTTCACCATTAATTGTCAAGTAAGTATGTTTTATTCTATAAAATAATAAATCCCTTATAGAACAACGTCAATTTTTGATACTAGGGAGTACAACGTAAAACAAAAAAATAACCTCACAATGTATCTCGTCTTTACACATTTGTATTTAGATATACTTGGATTGGACAAGTAAATATATTTTTAACCTATAATAAAAAAATCCCATACTAAAATATATCAACCTTTAATAACACGTCACGCTAAAAAAAAAAAGATTATACATATTATATGTTTAAAGATCTTCGTAAAATTTTTTTGTCCTATTTTTTTTAAATAAATACATTTATTAGTTTGTTTTAATTACATCCCAGTCAAAAATCACGACATTTTAGTAATATGGGTCCATAAGAACTCAAATAAGTATTTTTAACAGCGTTATATGTCTATTCATCTTGCAAAACCCAATTTACTATCCAATGAAAAGTAAATATATCTACGCTATAATATTAAAATCCCTTTGCGAAATTATAGTAATCTATACAAACACATATTAGCATTGAGATACAGTGCTGTTCAGAGTCGCATATCTTATGCATTTACAAATTAATTTACTTTTTTTAAGTAAAAAAAAAATTTAGCTGTAATAAACACAATCCCTATAAGAAATCACATCGACTTTTTATACGACGTATGACTAGAAAAATTACTATAAGGCTTTTACAGAATTCTTTTTTGGGCACCTTGGGTAATTACATTTCACCTATTTTTTTAAGTTAACATATTTATTAGCTATAAAACTTTAAGTCCTGTTAAAACACATAAAAATACATGATGTACAGTGTAAAGCGCAGAAATGGAGCTCATACATAGTTTGTTTGTCTATTTACCTAGTAGAAATATATTTTAATTGTTTTTGTCATGTAAATTTAAAGTATTAGATATAATATTGTATCCCTAAAGAAAATCACTTTTACTAACTAATACAGGGATTTGAGAAAAAACGATAAAGATCTGTTTTTGTAGTTATATTTTTGCACACAAAAATTGATTTTACCTATCTTTGTCAAGTATATATATATTTTAGCTATAAATTTATACAATCAATATGAAAAAAACAAACCAAACTATAAATATACAGGTATAAAGTTATACATCACAAATGTGCATCGTGCATTTTGATTGTTTTAATTAGCATCCAAACGATAATTTACGTTTTTTTTTGTCAAGTAAATATATTTTATAGCTTTAAAATGAAATATCCTTAAGCAAATGTCATAAACTAATTTTTGCAAAATATGGAAGCCAAACTATTACAAAATTGCACAATTTTAAGTTTTTTTGCCTCGGAAAGAAGTTTTTTTACATTTTTTTCTCAAGTAAATATATTTTTTATTCTATAAAAAAATCACATAAAAAAATCGCATCACCTATTAAATATAAAGATATATGCATGCATATAAAAGAATCTCTCTGAATTTTATGACTTTCAACCCTTAAAATTGTATTTTTTATTTTTTTTGCTAAGTGTATATTTTTTAGCAATAATAAATGATAAAATTACAGAAATCACATCGCCTTCACTTAAAAATATTTTGCGGCTTACGTAAGAAGTTTTGACAGAGTATTTTTTATAGCCTTGCAAAAATGTAATCGTCCTATTTTTGTCAAGTAAAAAAATTTTTTAGATATAATAAAAGAAATTATATATAGAAATCACATCAACTTTTAAAAAGGTAAAAAAGGCATTTCGTTTTTGTTATTTTTCAGCGTTTTTCGTCTACATGCTTTACAGAATTTAAACTTACTTCTTTTTAAACTTTATATTTTATGCTATAATATATGCAATTTTTTATTGGTTTCGCTATATTTTTGACAATATGAAACGAGATTACTTTACTTTATTGTATATATTTTAGCTAAAAATATATTTACTTGACGTATTCAGGTTTTGGTAATTTATCCATGGCATATAAACGTACAACTTTGTAAAGGTTTGTAAAGCTCTTGCTAAAAAGCTATATTTAAAGGTAATGGTTTTACTTATACGGCTTTTTTTATGATTTTTAAAAAAGTTATTTGAATAAAAAAAATTGTAAAAAAAAAATGTGAGATACAAAAAAAAAACTTGTGCATACATATTTTCTGTATGCTATGATAAAAAATTACAGTGTATTATTTTATAGGGGTTTTATTACCACGCATATAATTTATTTACGGAAAAAAAAACAAGCAAACTACATTTTTGATAGGTATAACAAGAAAAAACGCTGTAAGCTGCAGTAATCAAATATACTATGACACTTGTTTATGTCTAGCTTGTTGTTTTTTCTTAATTTTTTTTTATTTATTATAGCTATAAATAAGTATTTACTATACAAAAAAGGTAAAATTACTTTTAAATGCAAAAAATGACATGTATCCTTTGTATGAGTGTTTTTTGATGCGCTTACTTGCACTATAAAGGTTAGTGTTATGTTTTTAAGAGTTTCATGTATTATAGCTAGTCAATATATTTACGTGACGAAAAATTCGTACAATTCATTTTTACCTTGATAAAAAAATGCATAACTATAAAAGATCCTTTTA
>JAQFYM010004326.1:0-15871 GCA_034694785.1 Agrenia bidenticulata | reverse complement strand
TAAAAATATGGAAAATATGTTCGAGAATATTCTCGGGACGGTAATTTGTGAGAATAATCTTTTGCAGATATTTTTTGTTACAATTAATTCTAGATGGCATAAAATCACAACAGATTTTACAAAAAAACAAAAAAGTTGGAATTTGGCATATAAGCGGTAAAATTGCATTTTTAAACAAAAATTCATTATCATAGAATTTTTTTTAAACAATATATAGATTTCTCTTCAAAAACCCTTCAAACCAAGATTCTTTATAAGTAGGGCATAAAGGCAATTGGCTCCTCATAATGTTTAAGAGCAACTAGTATGCACAAATCTGAGGAAATAGTGAACAAAACTTTTTTGAAAATAGAATGTGACGTAATAAAAGTCTTCATAGTGATTTTAAATTAAACATGAGTTCTTATTCACAGATTATGTTTCAGTTAAATAAAAGGTAAATAAAAAAGGATTAAAGATCTTGATATTGAACCAAAAAAAACACATGAATGCAAATGTTGTATTTCGGGATAGTCCGCATTTACATAATTATGTAGATATTATTTGAGTGCATTTAAAAACTTTGTAACATATTATAACGTATACTAAAAATAGTGTATTGATAATCAAAGTCCATACTGTCACTTTTAAGAAAAAAAAGTGTTTTAAAAAATGTATGTTTGTATAATAATACCTGTATTGTGGTATGTTTTTTGTCGGCACATTTTATTTTACAATAAGTTTCGTGTATAATCGTATATTTCGTCATATCATATCTTTCAGACGGCATAACGTTTAATTACATAACTGTGATTAAAGAACGAAGTCACTGCCAACAAAAATCCAGGAAAGCTTTTTTGTTGGATTTTTATTATTAATTAGGCAATACGGGCGATATCGAAATTCTATTTATTCTTCCTTGAGTAAAAGAGCACATTAAAAGTCAATTTTTGGCGATGGATTCAATAAGTTACAAAGGTTTGCTAAAACAACAGCTTTTAAAAAATAATCTTAAAGGTAAGAGTATTCAAAAGGTATTGTTGTGTATATTTCGTACCGGGAGCGTAGTATTTTGTTTAAGTTAAGAATATAAATCTTTTTTACTGCCGTTTACATACTTTTAAAATTTATAAAACCACTTATTATACTTGTTTAAAATTGGTTTTTTTGTTTTTAGCACATAATTACAATGTGCTTGTATATAAGAAACGCAGCGTCTGCTGTAATTTTTATCTAGCTGTCAGTTTATTGGGATAAAGTCATAAAGGGTAATACAAGGAAATACTACAGAAAAAATAAAAAATGAAACAATCATATTTTTCTTACTAAGTGTAAAGATTTATATGACCTGCTTTTTTATCTTTAAGTTAGAGACAATTTTTTTATATAGTACTAATTGGTTTCGTTGCTATTTTTTGACAACAAAAAATAAGAAATCAAAAAGAAAATTACCAAATGGTAATTTCCATAATCACGGGTGGAAAAAATATTCGGGTAATTACCAAAAAATGAGAATATTCTCTTACGAAAGTTCTCATGCCCATCCCTGATGGCAGTTAGAGACTTTTTTTTAAAATGCCATCCTCTTTTGATACGCGGGATCCAGCCAAATCAGAGCATTCTTTTCTGACACAAGTAGGCGTTTAAATTATAAAAATGCACTTGAAATGAATTATGACGCGGTTAGAAAATAAATATATATTATTTTACCTGATAAGTTTTGCCTGTGTTTTGATGCGTGGACGGAGAATAAGATTTACTTCGTTAGGATATATGCAATATGTGGACTCACAAAAATAAAACAAAAAAAAAATTAGTAGGATTTTTTACATTAACTGATACATGCAACTGGACCGCAAAAAATTTTGCTGATACAATTATTAAAAGTTTGAACCAATACAGTAACAACGTTTTGAATGTGTTTTTTTAGGTGGGTTTTTATTGCGCAACAAAAAGGCGGTACAAATAAGCCCGTCGTTATTTTCAAAGGTTGCGGAAGTCATAAATCTATGTTGGCCGTTGAAAAATACTTAGAAGACTATGATGTTATTAGAAACATTAACCAGCTAATGAAAAGCCTTTTATCTATAATAAACATTGCAAATTTAGCAAAATTGACACCATCTAGACCTCTATGCACAAATATTACAAGGTTTGCAGTTTTACTAAAATGTTTAACCGATTCTTTGATATATAGATTTTTACTGAATATTAAATACTACTGTTACAGATTTGATGCCAAAGCATATTGAAATACGTCATTTATGGTCTTTATGCGGGGAGCTTAAGCTTTAGCGAGATGTAACACGTTTTTGCAAAAACGGAAAAAAACATCACTGGATGTAAGATGCGCTTTTGAAAAAGTAAATAATAAATAACATTTAAGATAAGATGAAAAAAAAGAAATTAATCGTATATAGTAATAATCCAGAGTTTAAAATGGCTATAATAAAAGATATGAGAGGAATCAAAAGTTAGCTGAAAAACTTTGAAAAGTTTCTTTTTATGCAATTCCAAAAAACATTGCAAATGCAACACTAAATTTACCAAATACATACCCATATACTACATCAAGTTTGTCAGTTTATATAAGAACAGAAAAAAAAAATTATTCTAGTTTTATATCGCCAACATCAAATATTGTTGAACGTTTGTTTAGTTTTTCAAAAAACATTTACAGCGGTGATCGACAAAGCATTAACCCGACAACATTAGAAAAAAATATATTTTATACGATAAAAAGTAGTTTTTGGAAAGCTGAAACTGTGGACAAGGCACTTTAACAAAAATAAAAATATCCTTTAGTTCTAAATAGCGCAAGTGTGCAAAAAAAACATAATTAACTACGATGGTAAATCATCTATTATCATAAAAATTCTGTTTTTTTGCAGGGTAGAAAAAATAATGAAATTGCAATGTTTGATTAATTAATTAATTGCAATCATTTTTTTTGCCGGTTCAACAATTATAAAATAATTGTGCGTAATGCATTTTTTTTACCGCACAAAATTTTTTTATATAAATTTTCGAGTGTTTTTTTTGAGTACCTGTTAACATAAAATTAACGGTAAACAAAATATGTTTTTTTTGCAGAGATAAGTAGCTTCACAAATTTTTTTTGTGTTTTTGTTTAGATCTTTTTTAGTTCAGCTTATTTTATGGGTCCCTGTTAGATCAAATCTTAAATTACAAATGTGGTTTACTATTCATAGTCGCAAAAACAGCATAAAATTACAACACTGTAGTTTTGTAGATGACCAAACAAAAATAATTAATAATTAAAAGACTATTTATGTTCTAATTTACATAAAATTTTAATAATGTCATATGATCAAAGCAGTTACCCACAAGTTTAAATTTCAATATTTTTTAAACATGAATTATTTTAGGTTTATTTTATACGCCAAAAACAAAACATGATAAATATTTCATGCTTTTTTTATTTCTAATATAGAAAATTGCGGCTTTATTATTAAAAAAGTCTAAAAAAAAACAAACTGTAGAATTTGCGTTTAGTATAATTTTTTTCAAATTGGTTTTTGAAGCTTTATTGCAATTTTGTTTACAAAAAATGATGTATGTGGTAGCAATAGCAATTAAATACTTGATTTCTGCAAAAAACAGAAACAACAAATGATTTTTTCCAACGAGCAATTCCAAAATCAGCTTTTTAGAAAAAAACAAATATAACAGTAAATTTTTGCTAAAGAGCAATTACAATAATTGCAATCTGGACAAAAATTACTTGCATGTATTTTTTTGATACCCTGTGTATTATACCACCAAGAGTAAATATTAAGAAGTAATTAATGGTTACAAAATATACAAAAATATTATGTTTTTTGCTTATCTAGTTACTGTGACATTTTTGGGTATGTTTGTCATAAAAAATAACATATCTTGCCTACAAAAAGTTCATTGTTGTCTTTTTGTTTTACACATACTGTTGTAGTATTGGGTGCATTTTTGTTAGATTACAGACTTATAATATTTTGTTTTGTTTTGCGATTAAAACCTTATTAAATGTATCTTATTTATTTCAAAGATTATATATGAACCTAAGATTGCATTTTACGAGTATTTACGGGTTGGTCTAGTATATTTAAACACCTACTCGTATTACATTGGTTTGTATTACATCGAATTCAAGTAATCCATAAAAAATCGGCAAACAAACTAAAGAAATTTGTACGAGTAATACAGTTAAACAGTCATTCTGCTAGTTCATTTGTAAGCTCAAAACTGCAGCAAGTTTAAGGGTATGTATACTGTTTTCCAGCCGTAGTATTTTTTGGGTTTAAACGCATTTACAAATGCTTTTCAAATGTTCAAAGACGCTTTTTTTGTTAATTCTGTCAAAGACTTTTTTATGTGTATTTTTTTAGTTTTTTATTTGATTTTTTTATGACTTGTTTTTAATAATTATCGGTAAGCAGCATGTACTCAGTTTAAAACGCATTAACCATCATGATGGCAAGTTTTATATAAGCGCAACATATTTATTACAGTCTTTACCTTTTTAGCCGCGGTCTACAACGGGTTTCGTGGAAGTCGGCGTGCTAAAAAAGTAATCTCTTTTTTAAAAGCGGATTGTGAATTTTTTTTTGTACAAATTATGCATGTTTTATATTGAAAAAAGGCAGGAACTGTATTAAATTGTGATTTCGATGTTTTAATTAATTAATAGAACAGATATATTGTAAGTATACTAGCAGTTGTTTTTGAAATGCAAAAAACTATTTACATAAAAGGTTTATTCAAGAAAAGAAACACCAAATTCGTACTTATCAACTAATATCTAATACTGGTCGATTGCATTCTAACAAAACGTTTATATACATTTTTCCTTGCAAAATACATATATATATATTATAAAGTAGGGTTTGTGAGTTTAATTAAAAAAAAACATTGCATAATCTGTAACATTTTAAAACGGCAAACCTTACACTAAAAAAGTATGTGTACAGTGCTTCGTTTGTAGTTTTGTCTACGATAAAAATGCGTTGCCACTAACGCAATGTTTTATAGCACATAAGTGACTTTTATAACGAACGTGACCTATTATAGATCCATGCCGTTAGAGGAATTTCTACAAACCAAAAAAAATAAAACGATAAAATACGCTTATATGCACATAGACGGTTTAATTGCCTGGAAACTTATACCCGGGAAAATTAAGTATGTTTTAAAGTAGAATTTCTTCGTGAATCAGGGCCTTATAAAAAGTCAAAATAAAAGAAAAATGAAATAAAACTGGCATTAGATACGTAAGCCGCATTTAAAAAATAGTTCAGTAAAAAAAAACCGGCTTACGCATTTTTGTTAAATTTTTACACATTTTTTATGTTTTTAGATTGTCGTTTTTGTATTCTACCTATGCACAAGCTTAAACGTTTGATAAACCTTATGTACGAAAAAAACTGGCGTTTTTTTTTTGTTTAATTGCGTTAATGAGTTGTATTAAATTTGTTTCTAGTTCTACCGAAAAAAACAACTGATTCAGAAGTAACTCTTTCGTTGCTTTTGTTAGCTTAGTTGTGCCTCTTCTGCAGGCCTTTCTCTATAGTGATGTTTACTTGTAAACTGTGGCACTAATATAATATTTTTCCTGTTTTAGCGTATACTCAAACATAAAAAAAAGTTTACAGTGTCTTTTAATATCATTCGGCACATACGTGTAAAATTTGTATTGTTGAATTATATATACAGCACATTTACTTATCGTCACGCGGCTTTTACTTTTTTTTAGACAATTTTTAGCACACTTTTAAAAAGATAATTAATTCCTGCGTCTGCGGTCTTGTTTGCCTTTTCAAAAGTCTCGTTTTTTCTAGAAAAGTCGTTTCTATTTTTCTTGTGTCGTTCTTTGTGGTCGACAGAAGACGCGTGAATAATTTGCAGCACGAAACAAAGTTCTTAAAAAAATTTAGGACTGAACGAGAATTTCCCATGAATTTTTTGACGAAAAAAAGCCAAATGTCAAAAAATGATTGATGGACAGCCCTGTAAATGCTTATCCTTCATGCTGAACATCCAGATTTAAGAGCAATTAATCTATTAAACGAAATATGTTTTTTTGGGAGAAAACAAAAACAATAAAAAGTCCGAGATTCTGAAATGGTTTTTTTGGTGCGCACATTACAGAGTTCATACGTAATGTTATTTTACTTTTCATTTTTTTGTGTTTTTTTCTTTTTAGCAAACAAAATTAATTTAAAAAAAAAGAACTTTTAGCACGTTTTATTAGAATTGACGCTAAAATTAATTCGCTGTTGGCAATGAACCACTCAACTAGTTTATAGAATCTTATGCAGAAAAATACCACAACTCCATTTTAAACCGTGGTAAAATTTTGACTATAACTTAATCGGTAAAAAATTTCTAAAATTATTGTTTACTTGATGTGTAAAAATTGTTACTAATGCAAAAAAAATGCTGTTTTATTTTTTACAAATTACCCAATAACTAGGGCTTACAAAAGCTAGTGGATGTATAAATTAACATTCAATAAAGACTAAGGTGTCGTAACAAAGATGATTTTTGGCCAATAAAATAGCATCAAGAAACGAACAAATTGTAATTTGCTGTACACGAGTATGCTATTTATTTTTAAAAATAGATCCTGTCTGTATTTTTTCTACGTCTACTAGTATACGATCACAAGTATTGCTTCTATATGTCAAAAAGCAACTACAACGCAGGATAAAAAACCAGAAAACAGTAGGCTTTTTACTGTCTAACAAATGTAAGCGCTTAAAGTATTTTTGTCATTTTGCATTAATTTCCGATTTTTTAAACTTTTTTTTGTCGTTGCTTGTTGGATGGGGTGTTGTATTGTTACCTTCACAAAATAATAAAAAATCCTACAAAATATCAAAAATCCTACAAAATGTAAAAAATCCCATATTTTATATTTAGAAGGCCTAAAAATTCCATAAATAATATCATTAAATAAAATAAAATGTTTTACAATTGAAAATGAACTATAATAATTAAAATATATATGAATCCGAGGAAGAAGAAAACAAGACAAAGAGTAAGTTGTAGAAATAACAAAATAATTACCGGTTAAAAAAAGGTATAACAGACGTAAAGTAATGGTTTCATATAATTTAAACTTTGAAATTTACTATTTTTATAAAAACCATAGATGCCTACACCAAGAATAATAATTTTAGTAAAAACTGTGTTCTCATAAATAGAAGAACTCAAAAACTATTTACTCTAGTGATAAAAAACCAAAATTACTATTTAAAAAAAATAATATAAACAAGTTCTTTACTTTTTTATTATAACACTATTAATTTCATTTGATACAAAAAAATTTATACAAAATATCAAAGATTAAATTAGGAAAGTAGTGTAAAAAGTATGCCTTAAATGCTCTTACTGTAAACAAACCAATACATAAAGCCTACAGGGTGCTAGATGTTGCTTCGTTGTTCTTTTATTATAAAATATTATAAGAATATAAAATCGCATAGAAATGTCGTATGAACGTAAAATAATGTTTTTACGTGTTTTTCCATTAAGATATTATATAAAAATGAAAACTCTTATAAAAGGAAAATCTGGAACACTTATTTCCTTGAAAATATTTGCACAGAATACAATTAAAAGGTTTTTTCCGCATAAAAACAAACAAAATGTGTTACTTCATGTAATTACAAATTAAAATTATCTATGATATGTACGCAAAGGTAATATAAAAAGACATATATGCTCTGTAAGTGCACGAAATGCAGTGAAAATCGTTTTGGATAAATAATTCCATTTATAAAGATTTCTCACATTTAATTCTACACAAGCCAACACCAAAGACATTATTATTCTTCAAATACTTAAAGGTTTAATTAAAAATATATTTTTACTATTTAGTATGTATGGGACGCGTTTTTTGTATATGCTTGTAAAAATAGTATATTAGGTTACAATTATGTTATTGCTTATATCAAAGCAATTTCCGATCGTGAATTGCAAAGTTAGAAGGATGGTCTGTAGGTCTATTTATAATACCATGGCTTTGATACAAAATAAAAAATGTTGTTAAGTATCAACTAAAACTAAGTATATTTTTGTCCCATATTTTTTATTCAGGTATTATTTTGTTATTTCTTTAACTAACTCTTTGTCTTGTTTTATTTTTCCTCGGATTTATATATTATAGTTAATATATGTCATTTTTAATTGTTAAACATTTGCTTGTACTTAATGATATTATTTATGGAATTTTTAGGTCTTCTAAAAAAAAATATGAGATTTTTTACAGTTTGTGGGATTTTTGATATTTTGTGGAATTTTTTGATATTTTTTGGAGGTAAATATACCCAGCCTGTAGGATGGACTTTTACAAAACAATAAGTTAAATATGTGTGTTAAAATATTTAATATCTATCAGAGGTATACAAGATCGGTATAAAAAAATCTTACAATACAAAAATGTGATTGTGTTTGCATATGCCGTGTCTTCTTTACATATACTTTTTCTACTTTTAAACGTTTTTTTGGAAAAACGTGAGTGTCTTTTTTTAACCGTAAGTAAAACATATTTTAAAAAAATAAGGGTCTTTTACAAACATTTGTTTTTATTGATATAAAAAACACGTCCGTGTCTTTTTTACAAAACTTTCTATACGAAACTTTTTTTAAAACCGTATCTTATTGTTTTTTTAAACGAAAAACGTTTTTATAAATAAGATTTGCGCACTTTGTGAATTATAGCACAAAAGACGGGATAATATGCACAATGAAAAAAATTAATATAAATTAAATTAAATTATGATTAATTTGTGCTTAAAATACATGCATAAAAATTTTCTAATATAGTAATGAGTAGAAAGCAGCTTACACGTATAACCCGTGGCAAAGTATTGTACTATTAATGGCGTCTATACTTTTCGTTACCAAAAAAGTAACACCATGGCTAAACTGTAAAAAACAGTTTTTTTGTGTTTTTGTCCGAGAAAAGATTACTAAACGAAGTATTTGTAGATAAAAAATCTACTTTATCAATTTTGAATCTAAAAGGATGTTTATATTATGTTTCGTATTATAAAACACTTTTTTTCTATTCTTTGTATTGTTTTCTTACATATGTTTTATTTTTTCAAAACTATATCTAAAGCTAAGTGATATAGCGTATTACCCACAAGAGTACACGAAAGAAATTTTTACAATTTAAAATGCCGTTTACAAATATACCACTAAAAAATATAACATATGGTGCTATTTTCTAGCAAAATTTATGGTAATACGGTTGAGAGCTCTTTTTCTTCTTGTCTTTGACAAAAAAAAAGCGACTTTAAGTTTTTATAATAACAAGAATAGTTTGTTTAGGCATATTTTTAGGCCGAACCGACAATCAGACATCAAGTCTGCATCTTTTGGAAAAATTGCTACACTAGTTGTCCTTGCACGATCTGTTTCTCTACGCTTAGTGTATTTTTAAAATCACGTTTACATTTTGATATTGAGTATCTGCAACAGCATAAAATGTTGCAGTATAAATATCCATTAGATGCATTTATATGACTTTATCATGATTTTACGGTCATCCTGTGCAAGCTCGAGTACTTGGTAAAAAAAGCGGAAGCATTTAGAAATCGGTACGAATATAAATAACAAAAAAATACAAGCATAAGATTTTATAATACAACTTTGCTATTGATGTTAGTGTAGTTGCAACAACTACAATGCTATAGCTAAACTTGTGCACGTTTTTCTAAGTCAACTTCTAGACTCGTTGTGCGTTTTGATGGATGCCTTTTATCCTTTAAGTATAAAAAAAAAACGTTATCTATCGCTCCATTTGACTATATTAACAAAGTATGGCAAGTATTACGGTTCATGCTATAAAATAAAACGATCAGCCATAGACACCATATGATGCGAGTGGTGTAAAAAGAACAATCAGTCTATAGAACCACAGATAAAAAAATCTTTTAGAGTGTAACAGACGCTTACAGTAAACAATTGATGCACCAAGAATACAATATATGTAACTTTTAGCACAACTTTCTTATTGATGTATGAAAAATTCAAGATGAAATATCAGTATCCACCAGTGGCGTACCCAGAGAGGGGGGGGCAAACAAAAATAAATATTTTAAGACAAAAAAAAATATAGTATAATTTTTTTGACCAAATTCTAAGAGATTTAAAAAAACACAAATTTCTTGGAAAATATATTTTTTGGATATTTTGACGCCCCAAAAAATGACCCCCCTGCAATTCAAGCGCAAATTTATATTTCAGGGGAAAGTGCGCACCCCGGCTGCCCCCCTGGGTACACCACTATAACCACCTATTAAATAACACACCTGAAGTACTGATTTGGTCGTTTTGCCAATAACACTAAAAGCAGTCGACCCTAAAGAGAATAGGCGAGCAGATATGAAGTTAAATTGGGGTTTTTTAGATTCGTACAAAAAGCGTTTTACAAAAAACTGATAGGGTTTAATTGCAAATACTTAATACTGATTACCCATTATATTTGGTTGCAATTTTTTTACCAAGGCCATTTACTATTAATATTAACATTTATAATACGGACCTTTTATTTGGAGCATGTTTTGTTGTCTTTTTGCGTTTCGTACACATTCTAAAAAATAAATATGTGCCGTATTTTTTTAACTGATGGCGATGTGGAGCAAAGCAGAACGCCAAAAAAATACTTGCTGTACATTTATCTATATTTTTCAAGTATTATTAATCGCAGTTTAAACAATAAATGCTTTGTGTTAAAAATCTGTTACATGCATGTCGATCACTTTTTACATAAAAACTACACTAAACAAAGACCTAAAAAACACGTTATTGGGTGTACAAAATGTATGTCGATGTAACTTCGCAGATATAACTATTGTTAGATTGTATTTTGCTGTTTAAAATGTTTATTCGCAATTTTTTTGTGCTGCTAAAACCTGGTATTTTTTCTCTACCATGCTTACATAACACTGCCTGTAAAAAGTATTATGTTGCAAATTATTGCTCTACACAAATATGCATTGCTTGCCTTAATCTAGTCTTAACCGGTGTCGTCTTTTGCGCTAGTTCGCTATATCTTATATAAAAGTCGGCGGTTAGTAGTCATATTATTATCTGCCCCTATTGCTTCCTTTAGAATTTTGTCTCTTAGTTGTTTTTTTGATTATGCGTTTTTATTTTCGTTATTTTGTTTTTATGTTGATTGGTCTTTTAAGGCCAGTCAAGGGCAAGAAAAAGACGATTTTTTCACTGTGTCCGTAATCGCCTGTAGAAAATTACATCATCTTCCAAGAACAATCAACTTTTTTAGTTTTTTTGATAGTGTTGTAAAAGCCGGTTTTTAACCGATAGACTATGTTTTTGACATTGTTGTCACGCTTCGTCTAAAAAAGCAAATAGACTATTATGCCATATCTAACTTGCAGCCTTTCCGCCTTTTATTTAAATGGTTTTTAAAAACACTATATTTGTTGCGTGTATTGCGAAATGCTGCTTTTGTATCTTGAAAACGCTTTTTTACTTTGTTTTCTATTGGTTTTTTATTTAATATTGGTTAGCAGGCGTATAGTCTATATAAAGATTTACGCTTTTGTGCCTGTAAAACGTCGAATAATGCACGAAGATAACATGCGTGGCACGTGTTCCTATATGGGTCTACAAAAGCAGACCTTTTAACTTTTTTTACGATAAAAAAGTTTTTTTTTTTTTTCTTATAGAAAAAAAAAATAATTTTTTTTGATTTATGAAAAACAGTAAATGTTTCTAAAGGACCGTTTTACTTTTTTGAACCGAACAAATACAATCTTTTTGCGTAAAAAAACGCAAAACAGTTTTTCAAGATGTATAAGTATCTAATATACGTCTTTTGTATGATAATTTAATCAATGCCCCATTTTTATTCCTTTTTTATTTAATGCCCTTTTTTTCTAGGGAAATGCATTTTCAGCACAACTCAAAAAATATTATCTTAAGGTAAAGTGTTTAGAGGGGTGAAAAGTAATAGCATAGTGTGAGATAGCGTATTTTAAATAAGAAAGTTTTTAAACAAAAGGAAAATAAGTGATACTCAAATTATTGATTAAGAAGAAAACCAACAGTAAAAATATTGTAGAATTGCTAGAAGTGAAAATAAACAGCCGAGGAGTAGAAAAAGCAAGTATAATGATTTTCATAAAACAAGCGAGCAATAGACTAAAAAAATAATTGTATTGAAAAAGTACACTTGCATAGAATACAAACGGCTAATAATAATAAAAAGGAATCTAAATAAAAATGTTAAACATAATTCCAGGCAAAAATTATATAATCAAAATATAGAAGCCATATAAATAAGAATTAAAAATGAAAGGGCTGATTTAACATGCATCTTTAGACAAAACGCAACATTTACAACACAAAACCAAAAATTTAATTACTTATATGGTTGCAACTATATACGCACCAAACATCATACAAAAAAATAAGCACGACAGTAGAGGCTTGCTTGTAAAGTAATAAAATACAGAATTCACAAAAGAATAACAGATTTTTAAAGTATAGTTGCAAATTTTATACGTTGTCATTTATGCATGCGTATTCTTTTTATTTTAGATCATTTTATTTTATTCTAGTTAGAGTAATATATAATAAGATTCTTTATCTGCAACCACATGCGGTGCATTGTATTAAAAGAAACGTCATACGTTAAAAACCGAAAACAGTGGCAGAGTAAATAAAATTACAAATTCTAATTTATGGTTGTTAATACTGCGCAAAAGTGTTTCCATGGTAATCCTCGTCGACAAAAATAGTTGCAAGTGTATGATATTTTTTTGCATGTACAACCTTGTTCTAATCAACTGGGAATATACAATCCAGAAAATTATTGACGCTGCAGAGCTTAGTACCTTCTATATTCTCTTTTTTGCAAGTGTGAATGGTTAGTACAAATTTCTTTGTATATTTGAGCGGCTGAATGACAGTTGTAAATATAATATATTGCACAAATATGTATTTCTTAATAACTTTAAAAATTGGGTTTTTTGTCTTAAATGAGCACTGCATTTTTACTTGTGTTACGGTGCTAGTTTTTTTATACGAGAGAAGCACATAAGAGACATGACATGCATCGACTTTTAGTTTTTGCATTTATTATATAGCTATGTAATTTTTTTTCTCATCTCTTTTTTTCTCTCTTTTTTCTTAACAAGATATTGTATCAAAAACTGGTACAGACCCCGACATACAAATCAAAAACCTTGCATGCGGTAATTACTTTACTGAGTTATTATCGAAAAGTCTTGAGCAACTTGATGTTTAAGATTTTGGTGAAATATTGCCTTTTTTTTATTTAAACTTTGTCATTATTTTTTGTAATGACATAATATTGTGAGTTTATACTCGTTTACCCACTGTAAGTTTAAAAAAGTAAACCCATGTGTCTTAAGTTTTCCCAGCACAGATGAGATATTCAATCAAAAAAGATGAATCGTGGAAAAATTAAGATACAGCTGTAACCAGCGTACGTTTACTTATTTTGTTACTAGAAGTCCCGCGCAAAAAAAATTAATACCTTTTAGTTTTTATTGCAGTATGGGTAGCCGAAAAAAATACATTGAGTGACTTGAAGTACCATATGCGTCTTCCATAAATGTAAAATCGTTATTTTTTCTTTTTTTTTATGAAAAATCTCAAAAATGTATCATCTTGATCAGTGGCATAGGAATAGACGTGGTAGAGGTGGTAGGGGGCAAAACCCCCTCCCCTTTTGTAAAAACACTGCTGTTAAATTTAGGGGGTCTATTTTTGTGCAGAAATTTTTTTGATAAAATGTCTAAAATAATTAATAATTGTCGCGCGCTATAGAGGAGACATGCGCCATTAAGGGGACATTTTTTTCTGATGCCATTAGAGTGACATTTTCTGTATAGTAATATTTTACAGTACCAAGATTCGAACCCAAGAATCCTCTGGCTAAAAACATTTATCCACCCACTACACCACAGTGAAATATAATGGAAATATCTGTGCTATATAGGACTCGGAACATTGAGCAGAATTTTTGGGCATTAATTTAAAAGTAAAAGATAAAATGGGCAGTTTTTAAAAAAATCATATATTAAAAAAATTCCTTGTAAATTTAACAGTATTTTTGAATATTTAAAAGGCGGCTAGTATTGTTTTTATAGCAATCTTTGGCATTATTGTTTAAACAACCGAAATCAAAAGCAAAGAAATACCTGTGGATCGTTTAACATATGTATAAGAACATTTGTTAAATACTTTATTTAACTCGAGATAATACTTTAATGTATTAACAACATTTTCTATCCTGTAAAGCATACGGTCATTCTTTTTAGTATTATATATTGGGTCAATTTTGTGTTTAAATGTAAGATTTAAAAAAATAACAGACAAGAAGAAAGCTATAACGAGTTTTTTATTACGAACCTGTAGCATTAAATACCTTACTTAACGCGGTTTTGTGCATTACTCTATGTGTAATCTTTATCTATTTTAGAAAAGAACAAAGATTCTGCTAATTTTTCGGGCCCTAGTCATTAAAGTAAATATCCTAAGGCCTTCTTTATTAGACATTGCTTTTTTATCAGTCGTTTTGAGCATTACTAGAAAAAAAATCGTGACGAAAAAATGTGAAAATTACATCAATAAGCCGAATGCAAATTTTTTGGAATTAAACAGCAATTAAATATACAGAAAGGGTCTTGTTGTCTTTCAAAAACAATACATATCCTTAATAACGGTTGAATGTAGTTAAACAACTTTTTAACTACAAGAATATAATTATAGCAAAATTAAGTAAAACAAAATGATCTTATTTTGCAATAATTACAAATATATATTTTGTATTAATATAATATTAGGAATGACTTACTTAAAAAAAACAAAGAAGTATATATACATAATATTAAGAAGTATCTGCAGATTAAAAATAATTAATGCAGTAAAGAGGTCGTCAATAGAATAATAAAAATATTTAAACAGATTTGCCATACATTTTTTAGACAAACTTGTATTCAAATGCATATGTAAAACGACTTTTAATACAATAAAAACATGTATAAACTTTTCAATTTAGTAAATCTTTTAACAAAACACGTTTTATAGTATCAGACATCTCTAGTGCACTTAAGCACTTTATAAAAAATTCAAAAATTATTTTTAAAATATATAAAAGCAGCTAATATTATAATTTACAAAAAGAATAATAAAGGGAACATAGCAATTTGTATCAAGGGCGCATTTGTTTATTTCGCCTGAAATATACAGATCTCTGAAATATTATCAAGTTTTCGTTAGAATCAATTTTTACTACCAATATTTTAGTTTGCATATTGTTTAAATCTTTTAAAATCCCAACTAAAAACTATAAAAAATGGTGGAAATTACTATTTTATTTGGAGTCAAAAATAAAACATGTTTCATTTACAAAATTTTTAGTTATACAGTATGAAGACAAGATAGTAGGCTTATATACAAATAAATTCTAGTATTTAAATGTGTTTTATATGCAGATTAGGCATAAGCTTGCATACATTTGCACTTTAAAATTACTGCATAACTTTCTAAATCCTTACTTTAGATTATCATCTTTTTATAAGGCAAGTGGACTGTTTTTATGAAACATATATTATATTTGAACATTATAGCAAAGCAATACTCCACTATTTAAAAATGAAAAACAGCAGAAAATTCTTTTTGTTTGTATTAAAAATAGAGCATAGCACAATTTGGTTTCAAAAAGAGTTTAATACGCTTTTTTAGGAAAACTAACCAAGAAATGGTAATTACAATGCATAAAATGAATTTAAATGTCTCTATCTACACGTTATTTTAGATCTTGCAGATGGTAGAATATTGCGGATCGGGATGAGTATGTGCAGTTTATTCCAAAAATAACATAATA
>JAQFYM010004325.1:0-15871 GCA_034694785.1 Agrenia bidenticulata | reverse complement strand
AATTTTCCCCAGTAAATTGTAAATTTTACATAATTAACATTTTAATAGTATGAAATGCATAAAAACTGTAATTTTTTCATTTTTGCATTTTTCAATTGTTTGATTTTTCTTTTTTAAAACTTCCTAGCTTTATACAAATTTACCACAGAAATATGTAAAATATTGTAATTAAAAAGATTTCACAATGATTAAAATGCGCAAAGAAATAGCGTAATTTCTTTTTGTATGCTCATTTTGTTTTTTTGCCGCTCTGAAAATAATTTGTTTGAACTTATACGTCGTTTTTTTGAGGCATACATCAAAGTACATTCTATGTATAAAAACACATTTCAAGTATTTTTTTTTTTACATAAGCAACACAAAACTGCGTATTATAATTTTTTAAATAAAGTTTCTTTGTTTTTAATAGATATTTAAATAACATTTATTTTTTGAAAACATTTTATAGCAAAGTAACTTAAAAACCAATATATAAAAGAAGCACATGGAATATTTCCATTTTATTCTACAATATTTACTTAAAAAAGGTAAAAAAAAATTATATATTTTATAATTAAAAGTTTTTGAATAGTAAAATATATGTTTTGTAAAGAAAATGAAAACGGGTTGCTAAATACTGATTAATAGTAAGTGTTTTCTAACGAAATAGATGCATGTTGGAGCATTTGCAAAGGCGTTTCTTTTAGGTGTTTTTAGTTAAAACATTTAATGGATTTTTTTTCTTTTATTGTGAACGTTTTTAGGGGGTTTTGGGATAAAAAAGAGTTCCGAGTATGGATATACGCGCAGCTAACAATGGGAAAAAAAACAAAAAAGGTTGGGTCTGTCTATAACCCTTAGAGAACTACAACCCTAAAATTCGGTGAATCAATGAGAAACTAGCCCACTTTTATAACATTAGGCTAAAAGAAACACAACCTAAGCCCAAAAACAATGGTTTTGTAGTTGATATCATTGCAATATAGTTTATAGAGCAGACCCAAACCTTTAAACATTTTTTGAAACATTGTACAAAGATTTGTAAGCATTGTTTGCATCTATTTGTTTTTTTTTATTTACTGTAAAAACCTTCAAATCACAACCCAACAGTGTGTGATTTATAGTTTTTTTAAAAATCAACATAATTATATTTTAAAAAAATTCCGATAATTTTTTACGTTTTATAATTTTGAAAACTCGTTGTGTTAAAAAGCATAAAAGATCTATATTGAGGTAGTCAAATATGTATTTTCTCGACAGTTATAATGTGGCATTTCATATAATATTAATTGACTATTGCTTAAAAAATTTTAAACCAAAAGTATCTGCGTAATATTATATTGAATTTTGCAAACAGGCATATGTCACTTAAAGATCACTTTCACAATGATTTTTTTTTGCGGCTCTTATTTTCCTTTCTTGTTTTAATTTTTTTAATTATAAAACCGTAGTCAAATTAAAGTTCTACTGTAGAAACTTTTTGCATCTAAAGACTGATTTTTGTGGTTTTTTTATGATTCAGTTTGTTTTATACAGTTTTGTGTTTTTTATTACTTAACAATATATTTGTAATTGTTCAATATACGTCTTAATTTTCAAAATTGTATACGATTTATCCTTGTTATCCGCAAAAAAGCCTTTATTTCATCGTGTTACGTTTTTTTGAATTTTTTGTTACCATAACTTTTTATTCATACCCATACACAAATTATTTACTGTTTATTATGTTTAAAAATAAGCTATAATTAATTTACATTTAAGTATTCAAGGTAAGCAAAAAAAAGTTACTGATTTTATTTATTCATTCATGATCTCATATGTGCTTTACTGAAACTTATTTGCACATGTAAATAGATTGTAAAACAATTGAAATAACAACATCTGTAAAAAATGCATCAACAAAACATTTTAGTGTTTACATTGGCGCGTTTTGTTTTTTAACAATTTTGAAAAATGTCGACAAGAAACGGAATACGGTTAAAAATATACTTGAAAAATTAAATTGGTTGTGTCAAACTTTTTATTTGATCGTACTGTTCATTTGATATTGGCGTTGTTATAACATGATAGAATTCTGGCAATATTTTTTTTTTGCGAAATTGTCAGGTGAGTTGCGACTTTTATTTAGTATAGATAACTCGTCAAAAGTCGAGAATAAAGATACTTTTTTGTGTGATTTTATTATAACATACATTGTTGACACCGAAAGATTTTTTTTATAAAAAACTACCTTTATTGCAACGTATGCAGTATTCATATTTTTTGTCTTTAGTGGTTTTTAATAGGTTAACAATTTTTTGCTATTATTTATTGTTACTTTTTTTTACGTGTTACAATTATTTAACGTTTTTAGCTGTTTTATTTTTTGTTTATTTTATTTGCTACATTTTTTTATTCTTGTTCTTTCTTTTGACAGTTGCAAAAAAATTGCCCATTGTTTATAAAAAACTCTCATAAATAAAGCGAAATGTGATATTTATATCATTATGGCAAGTCAATTTTTTTGGCGAAATTTATTTTCAATTTATTGTTGTAGTCCTTTTTTATTATGATAAAGTGTAATATATAAAGGTCTAATAATATATTACACGTGGTTTTAGATAAATAAGCGAATACATAAGCAGGCATAGTATGTTAAATATTATATTTTCTTTTATCTGTAATTTGGATTGTGTTTAATAGTTATCCATCTTCTAATTTTTTGGTGCTACTATCATTTTTGCTATTTTATTATAGGGCAAAGTTTGATTTGCTTTTACAAACTACATGTATAAAATGGGATTTTACTATTATTCGCATCTATTATTGCCCTGATTACGCATAATTTAAAATTTTTACTAAATATACCTTCTTTAATTTTTACTTATTTTAATTAGCTTTCTTACGCCTTTTTTTTCATAGATAAGTATATCAGGTAATTTTGTAGTTACGGTAACATATTCACCTCATAAAAAAATACTACTTGTTTTTGGTTGCACTCGTTGTTTTGATATAATACAAAACATTGTTTAATTGTATTTTTATAAAAAGAGCACATATTCTGAGATTTTATAAGTTTGCACTCATACTTAAATTCCAAATTTATACAAAAGTTGTTTTAGATACTACCTATATACAAGTACAAAGTACTGCAAAAATCTTTTTATGTAATTTTTTTTATTTAATTGCACATTTAGTTAATAATTGTAAATTGCGACAAAAAAAGCTTTGATACGGAACATAGAGTATTTTAAAAAGTTTTTATTTGGGTTAATCCTTTTTGTATAAACGCTTGTAAACAGTTGTTAGTTGTTGTTTACATTCCATGTTTTTTTCATCCTTGCTTTTTAAACAAACTCATACCTCTAAAAATTCGAGTAATTTGAAAAATAGAAGAGATCGCTAACCTTTTACTTTTAGTTTTAAGTACGCATATACTGTCTTTTGTGACGTTATTTACGCTGCAAAGTGGCAAAAACAAGTATTTTTTGCAAGCAAAAACATTTTATAATGCTAGTAGTTTGTTTTTCTTGTTTTGTTGAAACAAGGCAAGTTACAATACGGTGTAATTTATGTCTACACACTATTAAAATAGGAGTGTTTGTAACTCTGGCCACTTACAAGTAAGATTTGATTTTTCAAAATTGAGCTACGAAATTATATATTAATATTACATTTTTCTTTCACACACTCTGGTAAGCCTGGTTTTCTTTTATACACGTCATTTATTAGAAAATATTTTTTTTTTTTTCGTCTGTGTTATTTATTGTCATTTTTTATACATTCATACTCGTTCTTTTATATTTAAACAGATCAATTATAATTTATAGTAAAAGATTATTTTTTTTATTATTTATAAACTTTTTTCTATTTTTTTCTAACATTTATATATTAAATGTCGCGTGCTGTGCCGAAAATCCATGCATAACTAGAGATTTTTACTCAGAAAACGAAACGGAAATATAAATACAGAATTTTATTTACAAAATGTTAGTTAGAAAACTGGATTATTGCAATGGATTACACTTTTTTTGATTTCCTAAACATTTTTTTTTCCTTTTTTAGATTAAGTCAGGGAAGGGGGGGGGCTATAAAAACATAGAAAAATGACTTCATATAATTTACTTAAGAAAAAACCTCGATAATAAGTTACCTATATTCTTGTTAACTTCATATTTTTGGGTTTGTTATTATTTCGAAAAAAAACTTGCATTTCGTATACCTTGTCACCGGTGCGGGATGGATCCCCGGCAAAGCGCGCGACATTAAATACTACGATAATAATTTTACTATAATTGAGTCTTGTATAT
This sequence comes from Agrenia bidenticulata, assembly GCA_034694785.1. NCBI lineage: Eukaryota > Metazoa > Arthropoda > Collembola > Entomobryomorpha > Isotomidae > Agrenia > Agrenia bidenticulata. The sequence goes on along the minus strand of JAQFYM010004325.1, from coordinate 11,603 downwards.
TTTCGTGATTTTTTTAATTGTGAGGTAGATCGCGTGATTTTTATAATCTCAAAAAGTTTTAATTTATTTTTAATATGGAAATATGTAGCGTTTTTTTATTTTTTAATTTTATGTTGTATATTCTAACATTTTTATACTCATTTTAATTGTTGCTCGCTTTTTGCATTATATTGTAATAGTTTATTTTTGCATAGATTGTAATACATGTTTTTCTTTGATTTAAATATTGCTCATTTTTTTCTTTTTTTCTTTTGTTTTTATAAGTCGTTTTTAAGAATTTATCTTTTTGTTATCTTTTTTTTTGCAATTTGTATTAAGGTCTCTGTTTATTCTTTTATTTTTTTACGAGTTTCTTCACGGCTTTTTACATTCTTACATTCGTATTTCTAAAGTTATATATTCCCTTAATTTATTTTTATATTTTTATCAATTCCCAATTTTTTGATTTTTTTAGTGTTTTGTTGTTTTTTTATCTATGAATTTTGTTTTTCCGCTATTTTATATTTCTTTATTATGTATTAAAACTACCTTATTTATTTTGTTGGTCAATCATAGAAGTTGTCATAATTTTTTTATACTTTACTTTTATTTTAGCTTTATTTTTTGATTATTTTTATTTTGTTTTTTTTGCATTTGTATATTTACTTTATTTCAATTTTTTTTTTATGCTCTTCTTCTGAATCCTGCCTTTTGTTTACCATGCTAGTTATGTTTGATAATGTTTTTCATTTCCTTTTTTTTTCTCCTTGATTTGAATCATTGATCATATTTTGATCTGATTGATACAAATAATGAAGTGGAAAATGAATGAATAAATCTAATATTTAATTAAATGTTTTGTTCTTCCCCTTTTTTTTGAGCAATTCCCTGTCCAAATGACGCCGCCCTAGAAAAAGACCCCTTAAATTAGTACGGGCGTCATTTGAACCCTGTCGAGTCGACGCTCACCGTATTAAAATATACTAACATAAATAAAAGAATATGAAGGAAACATATGTGCGTGTAGAAGAGAAATACTAGCGGTTTGACGGCATCAACACTATCATTGTAAACGCAGAAGGCATTCTGTTACATATTTCTTATGGTCTGAATAGTAAAGCACGCATTTATAAATATGGTAATTTTTTTCGGTGAATATTGTTGACTAGCATATTTGCTAAAAATATATATTAAAATTCGTTTGCAAAATCATTTATAATACGGGCTTTTTTGTATTAATTATTTGTTTATTCCTTTCTTAATTTATGTACTTAAATCGAACTCAATGTAAGTAGGAACCACATTTGTTCTTTTATACGAAGGTCTTTTAAACATCGATTTGCTATTTCTTTTCTTTGTTTTTAGATTAACTATCGACTTAAATTCCGACTCACAACGGTAAGACGTTAATAATCTTACAATAGCTTTAGATGCCTTCGCTGCAAGTTTATATGTATTTATACGCACAAACAACCAAAATGCACATTGCGGTGTTCTAAGAACATTCTTCGTATATCAAAATCATTTATATATGAGATAGCTGTTTTTTTTCTGTATATTAAATTAAATATATAAGCATTGCACCGGTGGAGTGGATTAATAATTAAACTATTATTTTTGGTATATACATCATAGATATGAGTGCTCAATTTGTTATCGAAATCTTTTAAAGATAAGTAAATTGTATTTAAGAGTTCAATTTTTGTATTTTCAGACTCATTAACTCTATTCTTAAGTATTAAAATTGTATTGGCATATATAATATAAGTTAAAAACATATAAAAATATTTTTTTTTGTGAGCTACTTTTAATCCACAAAAATGGCTGTTTTTCAAAACCACAAATTTGGTTGCACAAATAAAAATAATCTTGTCATCACCTTGAATTTCTATTTTAACATATTACAAGTTGTATTTAAATATCTAAAAAATGCATCTTTGCCCACCAAATAGGGCCAATAAATTTTGTGTGATATTCGGCAACTATTTATATCACTAAAAAACATTTTGAAGGATTCTGGCTTTTAATAAATCGTTAAATCACATGTCTGCGAGACAACATTTTTTTCCGTATATTATGCAATTTTCTGCTTTGGTTTTATATCAAGAAATTTCACTATTTCATTGAACTTATGATTTTTGTTGGGCAAACCTTTTTTGATATTAATCACTTTAAGATCAGTAAATGCATTTTATAAGGTCTCAGTAAGACACGTCGCAAACAAAACTTGCCGTTGTAAAATGCAATAAGTAAAATGCAAATTACAAATCTTTTTTCTTATACATTCCCGCAGCCCCTTTTTTCCATAATCATGGCAGATGTGCCGTTTGTTGCGACTTGCACGATTTTATTCTATGAAATTGCGTCTTTTGTATAATAATCATTTATATAAAAGAAATTAACTGATTTTGTATACACACCAAAAGGTTTACAAAACAACAGATTTTTATGTAAATCTAACATTATGTATATACCTTACATAGCAGATTAAATGTGCCGCGCCGTAAAATCAGTGAACTTATCGACTTGAAGACTAAAAATACTTGACTCTTAAAGTTCCATTATAATAATATTTTCAATGTTTGTAAAATTTGTACAATTCTCTCTTGAAGCTATTATTAACTAGTGATATCTGGTAAAAGTTTTTGCGCATCCTCTGTTGCAAAAGAACCTTAACCTTATATTTTGCACTTGTTTAAATTACATTTTCTGCAACTGTGTGTCCACACCCAGACTTTTTTTTTCTTTGCGTAATCTTTAAGAACAAAAATATATACAGGAGTCCCTTCGTACTCGTATCTAATTCGCTATCAAAATAAAAAAACATTTAAATTGCTATCTGAATGTTCCTCTTGAACTGGGGTGCATTATCAACAGCTGTTGAAAAAGACCGATTTTACATTTTCGTGGCTGCAAATCAAAATCTTTAAATGCTTGAGTATACAATGATCAACATTTTTGATTTAATATACATACTATTGGCAAAATTCGTTTTACAGACAAAAAAATATGGTAATTGAACATTATCTTCTATCGCAAAATACAATTTTAAATTAATATATTCCTCATGCCATTTTCTTATTTGCGATGTTGATAAGGTTAGAGTTATACTTTGTTGGGCGCTTGATTCATGTGCTGATACGCTGCTATGCGTATAATTTATAACTACAGAATTAGTATCAATATCCGTATGCAATAGATGCAAATTTTAGTTTGCGTAAGTAAAGCTGGTGATTTCAGTTCTCTATCATTTTTTTTGCATAGTTTTGAAATCTTTTTGTGGCTCTCTTTGAAACTTTTTTAGGATCCCTAGAAGATTAAAAATATACAAAAAAATTGTAAAATCGACAGTGAGAATCAGGGGCGTAGCCAGGAATTTTGAAAAGAGGGGTAGTCTGTATTGTTCTCGTCAAAAAACGCATTGGAGCATAATTTAAAATTATACATGTCTTAATTGAGTATTTTTTATCAAATTGCATTGTTAATTTTTTTAATTCACATTTTAATTTTATAAAAATCACTGCACCCAACCCCCCTCCTTAAATGTAACCGCATATTTTTATAAAAGGGAGGCTGCTTTCCCCTGTATCCCTGATTGCTACGCCTCTTTTGAGAACCACTGTCCTAGACCAAATATATTCGACGGTGTCCATATTTTGCATAACAGTTTTTAGTTAGTATCAGCATCGACTGACAAGTAACATAATTTCCATATAAACATCTTTTCCATTATTCTTTTATTTAAAAGCCAAAAACAAACGAAGGAGAGACGATAATATCATATATAAACAAATCTTTGTTACAAATAAATAGACAAACTAAAATACGGTCTTATTTTACGGATACAAGAAAGTAAGTGTTTTTGAGTTAATAAAAGCAATTGGTCGTGTTTTACATTTTGTCTGTTAAAAATTCTGTATATTTTCAGAACAACTGTATATGGAGTAAAACAAGTTGTCAAAAAAAAGATGGTATATAAATGTAATAAATACGCATATGAAACTATTATACTTAACTACTTTCTAAGTACAGTTTAATAACAGTTTTCTTTATAGTTCTATAATATCTTTTTATTTTATCTTCCAAAAGAGAAAAAAAGTAAAAGGTGTAATTTTTGATGAATTATAACAAGTAGTGGTATTTTTTCGCCAGAAACGTATAATCAAAAAATTTTGTCACTTTACGTGTTTCTCTCGTCGTAGGAATCAAAAGTTAAGAAATTTTTTGTTTATCTCAGGGGAGAATGTGATTAATTACACAAATATGACCAATCAAATCACTAATTCACTTTACACCATATACAGAAAATATATAATTGTAAAAATGCTGTTATCTAGTATTTTATATTAGACTGAGATTTGCTTTTTAGTTACAAAATAGAAGATATCACAGTCCCGTTTCTGTATAAAAAAACAATAGTAAAATATGTTTTGTTACACTCAAACTACACAGTACAGACCTTTTTTTACCTGCATCTTTATATTTTTTCTGCATAGTAGTTACATTAAAAAAATACAAATATGACGTAATATTTTTAAAAAAAACTTTTAAAACGGTAAGCATACTATGTACTGAAAAAAATTAAGGCGCGTAAACTATTACAAAAACACAAATCGCACATATATTTGCGGGTCTTCACATCCATCACAAAAAAAATCGCACATATGTGTGCGGGCCGTCAACCTGGCATAAAAAAATCGCACATATATACGCGGATTCCGCCAATCCGTTAAAAAAAATCGCACAAGAATTTGTGACTCTGCTAATCTGGACTAAAAAGCACACATATTTGTTTTTACATTTTTAAAGGTTAATTAAAGTATTGGATGTATTTCTAAAGATATAAATCATGCTTATTTACAATTTAAAAACTTGTCAATCACACTCGAACTACAAAAAAAATAAATCACATATGCAAATATTACAATTTAAAGTTTTGCCATGTGCTTAACACAAGATTTTGTTTCGTTTTTTTTTAATTTAAAGTTAAATTTTTATATCTCTTGCTGTATAACTAATGGTGTCAAGGTTTAAGTTCGTTTGGCTTTCAAAGCATTAATCTATTTTAAATAAGCATTTTGAGCAATCTGCAATGTGATTTGAATTTTTACTTTTTAAAAGAAATACGAGAATTGACAATTTACGATTTCAAGTTATGTCAAGGGTTGCTTTTATAACTAAAAATAATTTTGATTGCGCATATGCGCTATGTTGCGTACCCATGAAGTTTAGGTAATGAGTATCCCCCTTCAGAAAATTTTTCACGCCTAAATTTAAGGGGGGTTTTTTTCGTTCTGAGATTTTTTTTATTTTAAGAATCCAAATACAAATACAAATAGAAAAAAAATTTTAATATAAATATTTCCAAAAAAAAATTGTAAAATTTAAAACATTGAAAACCAGGGTTTTAAAGCTTTAATTTTTTATATAACACTGCCTACCATCTGGCTCGAAAATTCTCCGGTACGCCACTGTATATTCTTATTCGCAAAACGAAATGCGTATAACATGTAAAATAATTTTAATCAAAGCCCCTAATAAAATCCATTTATCGGGTAGGTTTTACTTAACCCCTAGAGACGAAACACATATTTTTTGATATTTTAAAGTGCCCAAAAATGGCATCGCACATATATGTGCGTTTTTTTTATGCCGGATTGGCGGTTTCGCACATATATGTGCGATTGTTTTATGCCGGATTGGCAAACAAAACACATATATGTGCAATTTTTTTTATGACGGATTGGCGGAAAAACACATACATGTGCGTTTTTTTTTTTGCTGGATTGGCGGAAAAGCACATATATGTGCAGTTTATTTTTTGACATATTGGTGGAAAACACATTTATGTGCAATTTTTTTTTGCAGGATTGGCGGAAAAACACATATATGTGCGATTTTTTTTTGCAGGATTGGCGGAAAAACACATATATGTGCGATTTTTTTATGTCGGATTGGCAAAAAAAAACACATATATGTGCGATTTTTATAATGCCGGATTATTGAAAAAAAAACACTTATATGCCATTTTTTATGCCGAATTACTAAAAATTACATACGCAAATGGGTCTATTTTTAATTCCTACAAACCAATAAATTACTACATAAATAATTATTTTCTTATTTTTTCTTAGTATACCTATAATCGCACGATGGACACCTAGTAATTCCTATACTTTTTTCGTAAAATTCAAACTAATTTGCAAAATACAAACTATTTATACAATTTACAAACTATTTTAGTGTAAATAAATACAGACATTAAAAAAATTGGCGCAACTTAGTGAAATTCAAACAATTCTAATTTATTTTTAATATAGTTTATTAATAAGTATTTTTTCTCATTAATATAAGTAGAAATATGTTACTTATATGTCGATAACAACCTTGTCACTTTGTATTATATATTACAAAACTAGCCCTATCCCTAACCCTGACCCGACCCTACCCTAACCAATTTAAAACAGGAGAAACTCCCTTAGCATAATAAAATTAGACTTAGTGTATTTGTGTAATTTAATTGGCTTAAAAAATTTGCCTTAGTATACTTTTTTTGATAACTTAAATTAAATTACTTTGGTCGTTTTTTCTTTTTTTATATTAAGTTTTTAGTTATTCAATGCAATGATGAGGAATTTTTGAGAAATTTGTCTAAAATATCTTTACGTCTGTATGGATTTTCTAATTTAGTTTGTTTTTTTATCATTTAGTTTGGATTTTTTAATTTAGTTTATGATTTGGTTAAATTTGTTTGAATTGTCCTAAATACCCATCGCTCGATTATTGAAAAAAAGTGTAGTAAAAGAGCAGGTAGGCGACATCAACGCAAAACAAATTTAATATTTTTTTGTGTATTTTTACCTCTCTTTTTAAAAAAAAACAAAGAATTCAAAAAAACTTCCAAAAAATGGTTCTTTCCTATAAAATAAATAAAATAACGCAAACAGCAAAAAGAGGCACAGGTTTGATTTATTACTTAAACAAAAACAATAAAATACGATTTATTGTCTCAGGCTTTTTTTTAACTCTACTTCTCCTTCCTACACACAAAATTTTACACCTACAATTAAAACCTTTTTAAAGGATAGACTGTTAAGGTGCTTATCAAATAACTCCTGAGGATTCCCCATATTATACCGGTAAAAGCTTCGGTTAACTGTTATCATTATGCAAAAATGTCGGGGTCTTGCGGTTGAGAAATTGTGCCTTTCTCGTAGGCAATTTTAGCGGCAAGATGTCTTTTACGCCTTAAAACTGCTTTTCTGAAAAAACTAAAAGGACTCCTAGTAGGTAAGGATAGTTTATCATTTACCCCTGACTCTATCTCCCCAACCAAAGTTTTGAGAATATTTCCTTTGTTGAATCCCGCCTCTGGTGTAATTTTACATACGTTTTGGAGCGATAGTTTACAGCGCGGTCTTAATTCGTCAAAAACAGGACAAACCATTATAAAATGCCAAGCATCTTTAATTGTGGGTTGTTCACAGAGTGCACATATATTTTTATACTCAATAGGTAGCAGTTGTAGAACCGGCCATCTTTGCATAAATTAGAGCTGTTAGTTCTAAGTTTGAGTAGTGTATTTATTCCTATACTATTTTTTTTATATAATTTTTTTCTTTTTATAAAATTTACCTGGTCCTATACCTTGAAACGTGCGGGATAAGTTAGTAAAAGTTTGATGTGTATGAGTAATCATTGACATTTTTGCCGAATATTTCTGGTAAAATTTTGGCTGGTGGACAGTCGACAGAAGGTCCAAGGCCTTTACACCATATTTTGCATTGCTCTAAAAGAGTTCTTTTTTAGACTTAATAAATTTGTAGAACTTAATAAGGAGCTGATAGGGGTGCACGCGTTTTGCCATTAAATTAAGCCCCTTGCTCTAGCTTTCGCGCCTAAGAAAACAAGAGGTAAGATGCTTTTTTCGTCATATGTCTTATTTCTGGACAGTTTTGTTTTTATAAAATTTTTATAATAGCTTTATCTATTTTACCTTGGAGTGGCTTAATTTTGAGGTCATCATGCCGAAGATATCATACCCAAAAGTGATGGAGGGCAAAATGATATTTTTTACTAGTTTTAGGCATAGTTTAAGTGGAATTTTTTGCTTCCGATAGCAGGGTGCTTTTTAAAAAGAAGTTTCGGACCTTAATTGCACTTAAATTTGGCTATTTTTTACAGTCGAGTTCATCGTTCATAGAGATACTAGGATGGTGTATTCTTTTAGGATCAAAATTTTATTACCTTTATATGTAGGTTTTGAAGAGATCATGGTATCAAAATTACCTTTAAAAACAGCAAAAGCACATTTACTTGTGTTTAAGTCCATTATATTTTTTTTCTAACCATGCAGAAAGTTTTCCAAGGTTTTCTTGCAGTTGGTGACTGTAATCGCTAATAATGACCGTATCATCTGCAAAAATAAGTCCTTTTAAGTCTCTCGAAAGTCCTGGAATATAGAACCCAGACAAAAGATCTAGACTATCATTTATTTTGATCAAATTTTACTAAAATATCGGGTATTGAATAATCAAATAGTTTTTATATACCATATTTAATGGCAATTTACTAATTAAATAAACAATATGTATCATTTGAAAATAATTAAATACCGAATATGTTAAATAAATGCTTGTAAACAAGAACTAATCTAAAAAACTATTTTTTTGTTTAATAATCGTCAAGTTTTGCCTTTCTGAAAAATTAATTTACTGGCTAGCATTTGCGCCTTACATAAGATTATGCGCTGTTGTATTTTTTTTGTGTTGCACCATGTTTTAGATACTGCCTGTATTACATATCTAGAACTTTAACATAAAACTTTGTATTTTTTCATTAGTTTTCCTATTATACTTGTAGTTTTTTACTAAAACATAATCTGCCATAAATTTTAAAATAGCACAAAGTAATAATTTCATACTATGCATGCTGTCTAAAAAATAATTTTTTTGTTATGGGATATACGGATGCTCAAAAATTAGTAAAATCAATTTGAATATTTTTCTTTGTTATTATATTGTTTCTGTTGGCACATATGCGTCTGCATAAGAGCCTTATCTTTTTCCACTTTCCAACCCACCATAATTCGAACCCATATATTTTACACATCAGCTTAATGCTGCCTCTGTGGTGCAGTGGTCTTACCAATTAAGTGTAGGGATCACAGGGGAAGGTATGTTTGACAGTACAACTCATGATCGGTCTGGTCTCCCCATTAGTAAAGACTCTCGAAAGGCTATTTTTGTCAAACTCGGCGGGTTTATAAATTTATCCTAATTTGGTATCATCATTACACATCTGCTTTTTCTTAGTTGCCTTAAAAAAATGATATACTTTTTAGAACAATAAATAAGCAATGCTACTGTTTAATTAGATGACTTCTATAGACAAATTAGTCCTTGAAAAACAACATGTAGTTAAAATAGTCTAAAAATTATGTTAAACTGCAGAAACCCTGAGAAAAAGGTTTTCATTCTTATTTTTCTTGTTAAAATAGACACTACATTAACGTATAAATCTGATTTTATTGTATATCTAAAAGAAAATAACGTCTAAAGAAATATCGTAGTACACATTAATAAAATAATAATATTCGGTCACGTTTTTTATACGCTAAAAAACATTTTCTATGCCCATATGCGCAGTTTTGCAAGTTTTTAATATTGCGGGTATATTTTTTTATGGATTATGGCAAAACTAAGTAATTTCAACAACAAAGTATATTTAGTAACCGTTTTAAAACAATTTGTTATAAATGACAACTAAAATAAATGACTTTTATTGTGTTTTTCTTTTATTTATTCTAAATTGTGGCAATGTTGATGCATTAAGTAGATAATTAGGAACGCTTGATGCAGTATTACGTGTGTTTATTACATTTTTGTACTTATATTTATTTTTCAGAACAATTAGAAACGATTTCAAATCGCATGAGCTGATTTGTGCATTCATTATTTTTTCATTAAGGGATAAACTGTTTTAGTAACAGATAGAAAAAAAACAAATGAATTTTTAATTGTGTTTTCAATTTACAAATATGTAAATATTTTTGTTTACGAAATATATATTTTTTATTTATTTTAAGATTATTGTGCAAGTTGAATAAGGCTGATGGCTATATGGATAAAGTTAATTTCTTTTTAGGAGTCATTTGAAAGAACCGTTATTTTGTTTTTCATAAGCTATTTTCATTTATGTAAATATTACACCTAAAACACCAATCGAGTACAGTTTCATGTATCACTTATCCGAAACCAACATCAAACGTAAAATGCACTTATAGTTATCAATAACTACCGTTTAACTTTTCTCATAATGTTTAACGCCCAATGCCTTTTCGTTAAACGCCAAATGCTATAAATATTTTTGCATGCGGCGCTTTTTTGATATGCTGTGCAAATCTCATTGACGCCCCGCTGTGCTTGCTTATTCGCAAAGCAAAAAATGCGAATAGCAACGTCTGATATGTACGGTTTATTTGGTTCAACTCGTTTATAGTATTCTAGTAGTATATAAAACATAAACATTGTTTGCCCGACCCTCTTAAGTTGCGTAGAATGTCTGCGTATTATCTTTTCATTGTCATCCCTTACGTTATAAACATTCCCATATACAACTCCTTCGATTTTACCTTTTTTTCTAAACTCATGATATTCTTCGACCTTTTTCGCTCATCTATTTTAAGGACCACATCTCCTTTTATAAAGGTCTCAGCCTTCTTATCTAATTTTCTAAATTCTACAGCATATCGCTTCGTGTGTTCTTTAACAATCACCCAATTAATTGCAAGAACAGCATCATTAGGTGTCATACCAAAACCACGATGTATACTATTGTTGTAATTACTAACAACACTACTTAGTTTTACTTTTATTTGCCCTTTTGATCTATTAAGAGCGTTTCTTATAGTTCTGTTAGCTCGCTCGACGCGGCCATTACTCTGATGATAAACAGGTATTTTAAACTGGTGATTAACTCCAACAGAATCTTTTCATCTAGATATAAGCTCATTTGAAAACTCTTTTCCATTGTCAGTAAGTAACGTAAAAAATGGAAATTCCTTATGTATATCACTTATAAAGTTTGCTACTTTACTTGCTCTTTAGTCGTAAAAACTCTAGCCCATATTTTACGTTAAATTAATCTATAGCCACTGCCATCGTTTTGTTTTCCGACATTATTACCAGATAACAAGCTAGCTTATCTCCTGGTTTTTCAACCATGACAAAATTTACATGTTTAATAGTCTTTCCAACACGTCTTTGACATTCTTTACAGTTTGACAAAATCTGCTTCAGCTTCGTTTTATTAGAGACATAATTATTTGCCCTAAGATCTTTTAAAATTGACTTTCGATGATTTCGTTGTTCATGAAACTTTACCACATCAAGTATTAGTTTAGCTTTATCCCCCGGCTGCATTTCTCATGCTAGTTGTCATGCTAACATTTTAAACTTGGCAAGTCTCTTCTGGTTGAAGTATTTGTAAAGGTGATCAGCTTACGTATCAGATGCAATCATCTCTATACCGGGTAGCTAGTCGATTTTAAAATCAAAACTTGTAAGCCTGTTAGCCATCTTTGCACTCTAGGCGATCCAAAATCCTTTTTGGTCTTGATTTCT
>JAQFYM010004324.1:0-15874 GCA_034694785.1 Agrenia bidenticulata | reverse complement strand
TAACTTTTAACTAATCAAGTGTAGTTTGTTTTAGTTATTTGTTAACGAAACACATATCAATGAAACGTGTATAAGAAATTTATATTGCGTAATCCAGAGATGGCTTGCCATAATTTTTGGTTGTTTTATACACACCAATAAGTAATAGAATACAGAATACGAGCGATTTCAGTATTAAAAGATTTTTATGTTTTTATGAAATTTTTTTTATACTTAGTTTACTGCTTTACATGTTTTACCGCAATTTTACTAGATATAGAGACAAATTATATACAGAAAACAAAGTACATTAAGCGCGTTAAAAAACGCAAAAAGTATAATAAACGTATTTAAGCTGTTATAAAGTGTGCATGCTAGCTGGGGCAGCAATAAAATGTCTGCACAAGTAGGAGTATTCTTGCTTGCTAGAACGGGTCTAGAAAATTTAAAAAGAAGAAATTTGGTTAGCATTGCTGATTAAAGAAGACGGCAAAGAAATTATTAGAGACAAAACAAAAGTTCAAAAAGATGTAAAAGATGCCACAAAGAATAAATTGGAATAATTGACAAAAATATTAAAAATTTGCGATATAAATGGAAGCTTTACTAATGTATCTAGACGTCAAAAAAAAACACATATTTGTCCAAAAATAAGAAAAATACAAAAAAATAGAACCAAATGTAATAAGGAAGTAATTAATTTATTTTTTTGCGCGAATTACTAGACACAGTTAGAGTTCATGCAATAAATACATATCCTTAGGCTTTTTTTCTAATACAAAAAGGAATGTTATTTTTTTATTTATAAAAATTAGTTTTATAGAGTAATCGACATAAAGCACACGGTATCACTTCAATGTACCATAAGAGTAAAATGCGAACCGAAATCTTAAAAGAAACAAGAATACGAAACAAAAAAAAAAATATTCGGCATAATTCTTATGTTTTAGTGTCTAGACTAAATTAAAAAACATCAAGTTTACAGTACGAAGTTCAAGATAGTTATATTAGCTTTTTATAATTTTTTTTTTTTGTACAATTGGAAATGAATATCTTTGTGTGCTGCAATAGCCAGAGAATTACATAACTGAATACCAAAAATGCCCGGCTTTAGATTGAATTCAGACACTTAGGTACAAAAAAATTCAATGGGAAAATTACAAGTGAAAAAATAGACCAAATATATGCAAGATGAACGAAAAAATCTTTTAATATAAAAAAATACACAAAATTCAACATGTTTTGTTAACTTCTTTTATATTTTTTTACTTTGACGACGTATAAAATAAAATAATAAATATATGAATAAGAAAATTAATATAAGCAAAACATATAGAAAAACGTTTTATAATATACAAAATTAAATTCGATCTGTAGATATTTATGCCGGTATCCATATGCAGCAACGCATACAAAGCCTAATAATTATAAAAATAATGCAAATATTAGAGAAAATGTTTTTTTACAACAAAACAAGATGATATCTGCATTATCGTATATAAAGATTAATAAAAAATATGTAAATATGATCTGTTAAAAAAGTTTACACAATATGCTTCTTAAACATGTAGGTAAAGCAAGCAATTATTGCATAACAAATAAAAACAAATATTAAACACCTTTAGTGTTAAAAAATTACAGTATTGCAAGATGCATGTATATTTGACGTGCATTTCAGCAGGATAATACATAATGAAACTTAATTTGTTGCTCGTATGATTGCGGACTACATTGATCCTTCCATTTGTATATTCCGACTACACAATATAGTATATTTACCAAAAATAGTACTTACAATGATAGAGTTACTATGTATGAGACATCAAACAGACACTCGTTCATTTTATCTTATGACATTAGTGTGTGAGGGGAGTTCGATTAGTGGATCTGATATAATAAATGCTTTCGAGGCTGACGAAAAAATTTTGTGGCCGAAACAGGATGATACTGCAGCATAAAACAGATACAAATAATCTTAAACACAAAAAAATATTATTTTCTAGTATAACATATAACAGAATATTCTTTTTTTAGTTCACTATTTTCCAGCGTGATGACGTCAAAAAAAAACATAAAAGGTAGAAAAACTTACAAAATACGAGAAAAATATTTTAGAGAAAAATTTGCAGGTTACTGCTGTGCATAAACTACAATATAGTTGTAAAACTTAGATACATCAAGAATACAATTAATATGAAATGCTGCAACCTCATTGATTTACTGTATTATTTTTAACTTGTACAAGATGTAACTAAAACAACAAAAACATGTTTTTGTAACATAGGAAAAAAGACAATTTTTTTTGTTAGAAAAATCTCAGAAGTCGCATATGGATAAGAAAAACTTCATAAAAAATAAAAATGAACAAATCGCTAAAGATTAAGATAAATCTTACGAATAACACAGACTATGCAATCTGTACTGAGATATACATAGTAAAAGCGTTCTTGCGGGTCATGTCGTAAGTTTTAAATAATTATAGACTCTATTTTTAAATGATCCAAACAAAACGGCATAAATTTATTCGTTTAAAAGACCCAACTAACAGACAATGATTCTATACTGAAACATAAATTTTTTATACATGTAATTTTGGTTTTCTTTTTGTTGTTTTTTAGTATTAAAAAGTCGTACGATCATATTATGTATAGTTATTAATTTTGTTCGTAATAAAGAATAAAAAATTGTTTTATTGTGTAATAAAGTAAAATGGTAAACAATATTTCTAACAACTAGTAATTATTTGTATTTTTTTTATGCTTCACCCTTTATATTATACCAAAAAAAAAAAACCTTGTTTGTTATTATTTCTAGATAAGTAAGCACTGATAACTAGAATATTCAGCGCGTGTTTTTACGTAAAAAAGAAAATGCATCTTTATTTGTCAGTTTACATCATAATACAATACTTTGACAGATTTTTACTATCAGTTTTGTGTCTCAGTCCTTTTGTAAAAAAACTGGGGTCACCTTTACTTTTTAAATTTTTCTTATACAAATATTTTAATAACAAAGCCTTTTTATCATAGAAAAAAAACTTTTGCCACTGGTGCAACGTTTTCTGTTAAGTTGTTCTGTTAACACATGGATTGCAATTTTACCTGATGTTTAAATCTATAAGTATATAACAAGAAGAAAAAAAAGAGATTTGAATGTATAAAAAAACCATAGGGTCCCTATCTTTACGAAAACGTACCTTTATTAATTAGAGGAAGCGCACATTGCCCCTTTGAAAATATACTTATACAATTTTAAAAGTTGATTTTCTTTTTTGATTTATTGTCATTTTGATTTATTTGAAATTGTTTTACATTTTTATTTATAAGTTAGAACATATACATACGTTTTTTGTAACGCAATAATCGTATCGAAGCTTTAAAAGTATAGTTAGTAGCAAATATGAGAAAAAATATATTAATATTTTTTTTAAACGCATATTTGCAAAGAACTAATCTAGCGGAATTTTTTTAAAAGGTTTCGTAATAAATAGTAAAAGAATGTGTATACTATTTTTTTTTGAAGAAAAAATGATAACAATATTTTACAAAGAAACTATATTTTGCCACATATTCTATCTAAAAACAATTAAATAGCAATTGAGTGTAATATTAAAACTAGAAAATTACCATATTTTTACAACTTTATACTATTTTTTATTTAAAGCACTAGAAAAACTTTAAAAATTTTAATTATGACGAAGCAATGTTAATTCAAGATATTTTCTTAGCTGAAAGATAAGCATATCATTTACTGCAATTTGCAAACCGAAAAGTAACATTTGGTAGTAAACC
This sequence comes from Agrenia bidenticulata, assembly GCA_034694785.1. Lineage (NCBI taxonomy): Eukaryota > Metazoa > Arthropoda > Collembola > Entomobryomorpha > Isotomidae > Agrenia > Agrenia bidenticulata. The sequence continues at coordinate 12,104 of JAQFYM010004324.1, read as the reverse complement.
GCTCTTTTTTATATATAGCAAAATTTTGTGGCAATACGTTGAAATTTTTTAATTTTTAAAAAATTAGTAGAAAAAAAAAACTATTATAATAGTACATAATTGCACATATTTAATTTATTTGATACAATCAAGAATATTTATTTATAATTTTAGTGTTAACACGCAATTATTTTGGATTCTGAGGGTTTATACAAATAATTGAATAATTCTACTTAAATTGCCCCACAGCAAAATACAAGGCCGCGTTTTTATAAAATATTTAATTCGTTTTTTACTTTTTGTAAAGATGTATTTTACAGAATGTATTTACATTGTGCACCAACTTTTGCAATAATGGTTGCTTCTAATAGCGGATTTTTGTCGAAGTATATATTTTCAATAGATATTACAATTACGTGGTACATATAGACTAGGTTTGACATAAAATACGTATTATATACACTTTTAAATCTTTGCATTTTAGTATTCTATATCTTTTTGTAATTTTTCATTGTGTAACTTTCCTGATATTTCTTAACAGCTCTTAGTTTAACTTGAATGTTTCAAATCAGTAATAAGTTTGGTTCATGTTGAAAATGTCAAAACCTAAAAAAATAACAACTGCAAAAAAAAACTCAAACAGGAAACTACGTAATTTGTAATTAGATTGTGCCATTAAGTTATGTTTAGATTATGTACATTAGGGTTCTTATCTTTTAATACGAGACGCATGTAACTGCAATACAATATAAAAAGATGCTAAATTAAAATATAGGTAAAAATCTACACTTTTGTAATTTAAATATTGACATACGTATTTTTTGAGACTAAAGGTAAAAAAAAATAAGTTAACTATGATAAAGATTTTAAAATTACAGTTAGAAGCATAAGTATATGCAGTATTGTTTGCTTTAAGGGTATTAACTTTGTTGTATTCGATTTTCGCAGTCTTGTAATACAAAAGTATACTGAAAAGTATACAAATATAATCCAACGTGTTTATAAAATGCCAGTAATTACATATGAATATTAATGCTGTAATATTCAAAAATTGCAAAATGATACTTTTACATAAAAGACCTTGCATGTATATGCATTATGTTCCTTTTTCCTATTTATCTACAAGTTCAGTTTACCAAAAACCGATAACTCTGCAAAGGGTAGATATGAAAAAAAATCGAAAAAAAGATAACCATGTATATACGATTTAAAATTTTTCTCGAAAAAGCGATCATAAAAAAAAATACGAAAGACGTAAAAATAGTTTTTTTCGTACATATCTACCAATTTCATGTTTAATCTTTCTACATTTTAAACTCTATTTTAAACTATCATTACTATGATAAAGTGCTTCACAGTATATTACTAAAACACGAAAAAAGGTAGTTACACGATGATGTGTAATACAAGAGTCATTCTAGGTATATATTTAGTTTCGTTTTTAAAAAGTTTCTATTTGAGTCTATTTTTATATACAAAAAAAAAGAAAAAATAGATTTTTTATAATCAACTATTATATACAAAAAAAAACAGCTGTTAAAGCAGTTATGTTAAAAAACTTAAAAAATACAACAGAGTTTTTTATTTAGTATTCCATTTTTTTTTCTAATCTTTAAGTAAAAAAAAATTCTATATTATTTTTTAAGAGTCTTTTTCGCTATATTTTTTATAATGGTATTTTTTTTTTGTTTTATTTTGCGCCAATCTTTTTTCATATGGTTGGACTTACGCGTGTTACCACAGGCAGCGATATTTCATGATGGAAAGGACATGTTTGAAATAGTACTTTCAAAGAAAAAATTATTACTTTAATTAAGAGTAAATTAATACAAAAATCACTATTTTATTTTTTTCAAAATTCTTTATGGAACGTATTTTTTACTTTTTTTTGATAATTTTTGATACAGCCGCTTGTTTTTGTCTACTATTAAAACATGCAAAAACACGCTGACAAATGCAGTTTGCCAGTTGCAAGGTATTTCAATTGGCAAGTTTTTTTTTCTAGAATTTATAAGTAGTTTTATGTACTTTTTTTAGCAAAAAAAAACATGAAAATGATTATCTATCATTAATGTGTTTTTTTTTTATTGTTAACATCGGCACCTACATATATTATTTTTTTTTTTGTTGTTTTTACAACAAAGATTTTTTGTATAACACAAAGCAATAAATAGGTTTTATAAGTCAGTATAGTGGTAAAATCAAATTTTTTTTTAGCGCAGAAAAAAACCAACCCGATATATATTTTCGTTTACAACAGTTGAACATAAAAATATTTTATATACAAAAAAACCAGATGTTTTCTTAAGCGTTTGAAAATTCCAATAAAAAATAATTTAATCTTACAATATTTTTGTTTTTAAAATTCTGTTTTGCTTTCTATTCATAATATGCAAACAAATACACACAATTATAAAAATTTATTTCCTCAATACCTTTATTGATGAAAAATTGAGTTTGCCAGTATTTTGCAATGGGAAACATAAAAGTGAAAAAAAATAATAAATTGCGGACCACGGTACAAAACTTCTAAAAAACTATATCAATACAATTAGAAAATTTTATGGGCAAAAAAGAAATAGGCATTTGCATAAAAGAGTATATAGCACTATCCAATCGCATGGTGCTATTCTGTACAGGCTTTGGTTATTGTGTATTTTACATGACAAATTGGATAATAAAAAACAGAAAATGTATACGTATTATGCACAGAAATTAAATAATTTCCTTAGAAGGTAAATTTTGTTATCATAGTGTCTTGAATAAAATAACCTGATAAGGCTTTAAGCAAAATTTTGTTGACAACTCACCTATCTTTTGCATAAATCGCAATTTTCATACAAAGAAAAACAGCTTTACTTCGTATTCTTACGGTCTGTTGTATGTGTACCAGTAGTAACAATGTAATCGCGAGCACCTCGTTTTCCTGTTGTTTCACTTTTACTCCAATACAAAAAAAAAAGTGTTTCCTAGCTACAGTAATAACGTATATATACGTCTGAGAAAATACAAAAAAGAACAAATTACAAAAGCAAATAATAAAAGTTCTTGTTGCAAAATATTATTTAAAATAATTTAATGCCAAACCTATTTTTTATATTTGATTGTCAATTAATGCCATTTATTTTACTGGAATTTATTTTTCCAAATTTTTAGAAAAAAATAAAATAAATGTTACAATCAAAAAAAAAATATTTCAAGCATTTTTTAAAATCCCCCCATGACGTATTTATACGATATTTTTGAAGTGGAATTTTTATAAAAACACCTATATATTTATACTAAAATATTATTAAACACAAGTTATAAGGATTTTAAATATTACACAATTAAACCAGTTCTATAATCCGTTTGTTATCTATTGTCATTTGTGGAAATTTATTTGAGAATGAATGTTTTAAAAGCAGGAAATTAACACGCACATTCCTTATTTAACTTTTATATGTTTTTTAAGTACCCTGTAAGTTGACGCAGTTTTTTAAAAAGTCTTTTTACGATTTTTTTGACATTTGGAAAATCACACAGTAATAAAATTTTTTTCTTGTAAGATAAACGGCTGTTAAAAAATAACTAAACATATATTTTTTTTTATTTTTTACGCACAAATGTTTTATTTTGAATATTTGTTACGTTTTTTAAAAAGCAATTGTTTGAATTTATACAATTTTTCAGCAATTTACGCAAAAAATTAATTGTAAATTTTTTCAAAACTGTTGTATGCTACTTACCATCATGATCGAATACATTTTTTTAGTATAAATATTTGTTTAATTCCTTTTTAAAAAAAAGAAAATGCAAAAAAAAAAGTTTAAATGTTGTAAAAATAAGCAAAAAAAATTGATACTAGATATTCAAATTCTTGTATTCTTTGTTTTTTTATTTTGTTTTTGATGCGGTATTTTTTTTATACGAACCAGATATATAATATAATGGGTTTGTGCATGGCACGGTGGACTTGTCGTGACACAATTATACTAATCTTATGAAAAACGCTTTGGGAAAACAATCATTACCGGTCACAAGGAACGCCACAAAAACACACAAAATTTTTTTTGCGTTGTGATTGCTACTTTCTAGTTACTGAAATACTGTTCACTGCCTTTTATTATGTCTATACAAAGTAAAAACAAATTTTTTTACATTTGTGCAATATATAAAATAAATAATTTGTAAATTAAAAAAAAAACATAATACTATACCAATATTTTGCACTTAATTGCAGATTAAACTAGTAATATAGTAAATATTTTAAAAGAAGCGTAGGAAAATGTATTACGTTTATTTTTTGCTATTTTTTGTGTGTTAACAGTTATAATAAATTATATGACGACGCAAAAAAATATCATACTAAATCAAATATAGGTAAATCTTATATTGCATATACTTTAGAGATACGCATATAGTTCAGAGTATAGAATTTGTTGCAAAAAATTCTCTGAAGTATAAAAGTATAACACCCTAAATATACAAACGTAATTAAAATGTTTTTAAACTGTATAATATTTTTACAAAGACTGCAATTTATATAAATTTTGCATCTGTTTTTTTTTATGTTTTCGTATAGAGACAAAAAAGGTTTTTTTAAAAAAAACTATCGTATTATAAAAAAGCGAACACAATCGAGTGAAATAAAACGAAAAATCTTGATATAAATTATGTAGGCATCATATAAATTTGTTGCAAAATTGTTGATATAGTTGCTCAATAATGAAGTAAGGTGTAATTTCATTTTTCACCAACATTGTGTATTGTATTTACATCTGTAAATGCATCGTTTTTTCTGCGAAAAATGCTGTTTTGCTTACGCTTACGCTGATCAAAGCGTAAAGAGTTACAGACATCATCGGCGTACTATTTATGGAACTATCAATTATTTTAAAATATGTGTAACAAGAAGTATGCCTGCTTCTAATTTTTTTTCGACTAATTTTCTATTTTTGCACATTTTTAATGTTTTTTTTTTACAAAATATGTGTTTTAATGCATAAAAACAATTATAAAGCAAAAATAACTATTTTCGCAAAGTTGTATAACAAAATTCTATACGGCGGTTACAAAATTTTTTTTTTTGGGGTATTTTGTTCATTTTACATGATTAAATATAAATATTTATAGCGATTTGCAATAATCACTAGAACAAAGTTTGTATTGCAAATAATACAATTTTATTACATTACTACGTTTTTTTTCAAATTGATATAGCATAGAATTTTTTTTAAGTAACTTTAGATACTTGCGCATTGTTTTTGCTTGCCCGGGTAACGCAATATGTCTAAGTGTACAAAATAGACAAAAAATTTCACTGGGCAAAAAATTTATGTTTTTATAAATTTTGATATACGATAAGCACTCTATCTTAACCTTGTTATCATTTTAATAAACCAATATAAATTGTAACAATTAATTTTATTTTATATATATATACACTTTTTCATAATATTATATCACAATGTTTTGTTTTTTCTTTGCACGTATACGCACAAAAATTATATATGTCGTAATTTCTCTGCGCATGAAGCCGTAATTTTAGCGTATAAAAAGCAATAACTTTACCTTTTGTGAGCATTTTTATGCATTTTTGCTAAGTTGACTTTGCTTTTAACAGCAATAAAAACTGCCTCAACACTTAAACTAAAATTTTAAGTAGACTAAACATACAAAAAGCATATATTATTGTTTATTAAAATAATAAAAAAAAATCAATGCAAAATCACATCATCATGCATAAAATATGTATATTTTTCTAAATTACAACCCGTATATTTTTGCGTAATTATTAATTTGTAGTCAAAATACAAAAAAAAGCATAAAAAACGTTTTTTTTTATACGATCGAAAAATATTCTCATGAATTATATGACTATACATAGCGAATTCTTTGTAAACATGTTTTTACATGCGCTTTATAATTTTCTTGTATAGTGAATATGTGAAATTTTAAATAAGACTAACATTATCTTTCTACGAAAATTAATAACTTTTGGAAATTGATGCAAACGAATAAAAAACAGATTAAAATCGCAGGTTTATCCAAAAAATTGAATAGCTTACCTTTTTCAATAGATCTAATAACGAATTATGCACGTGAAAAATATATGGAAATATAAGTATTTAGCATAAATTTTTACAACTTTTTGTCATAGAAATACAAACAAATTTAACGGTAGATTTATTTTTGTATTCGTTTTTTTTTACACGAAAAAAATACTAAAAAAACACAAAAAAACAGTCGATAACTAAAAGCGCGCAAAATAATTTGTCGACAACATTACCACCGTGTTTGTTACGAACTTTTGAGAATTATAACTTTTTTTTACTGTTTTATTGCCAATACCATAATATTATTGTATGTTTTGTTATATTTACACAAATTTAAATCTTTAAAGAGTGGCTAAATGGTATATTACGATGCAAAAAATATATTCCAGAGTTTACAAAAACAATATCGGCTAAACCATAGGTTATTATAATACGAATACATTACAAAGTGCACATACAAATTTGTTTAAATAGAGATTAAACATTTTTGCTGTTGTACATTATTTTTACTTTTATAAACAGAGTAAGCAATTCACATTAGTTTTTGTTTCAAAATGCAAAATACAGTGCATTGAATATTACACAACAAAAGCTCCGAATAATTTTTTATCGTGTTTAAACATATCAAGTAAGGCGAAATACTAAATAATTGCTATAAGCGATAAATTACATTGTAAACACAAGATGAGGTGCATATTTCAGTAGCATGACAAGCATTGTCGCTTTCTATAACATACCTTTGAAAGCAAATCTCTTCTTTGGTAGACATATTGAGTACAATAAACTATCACTCGACAGAAAAAAGTAAAATGTGCTATAAATGAGTATACGCTGTTAGAGCGATAAACTTCAGAAAAGATAGCATCTCTATCGGATACGATCATAAATATTAATTGCGTTTTGGAATAGATTAATAATATCTATATAAACGGAATATTGTAAAAAAACGAGATCGATTTAAACATATTTCTTCTTAGTTCCTCACGGAATACAACATTGTAACTGAAACACCAAGCAGGGGTATGCTTGTTATATATATGCCAAAATTTTGACCAACACAAAGATCCAAAAAGAACTTGGGTAGGTACCTCAGTCACTAGGCAAGAGAAGAAAATTACAATGTTGATTCTCCGTGGCAGCAGCCTACGTAAAATATGCTGTGAAGATATAAGAAAGACTATTTAATTATGTTTCGGGGGTTCTATTCCCTAGAATCTCCGTGGGGGCAGCCCGAGTACAATATGCTATGAAGAAAAGGAAGCTATTAGAATAAGCTTCGGGTCTAAATACTCCCTTTAATCTCCTGGAGTCTGCTCACGATAAAAAACCTAAAAATACTACTAGGTCTTACAGAGAAGACAGACCAAAAGAATTGGCTGTCACAGAAAAGAAGAAAAAAAATAGCAGCTGACAATAAAGATTAATAGATATGGATTTCTAGATTAACTTTTATAAGTACACTTGAATATTGCAATAAACATTGACATGGAACGGAGAATATAGTTATGAAGAAGAAAAGAAAACAAAAAAAAAATTAGAAAATATAAAAATAGGGTGAGTAAAATAAAATAGGTAAAGCCGGGCAAGATAAAAAAACGAGAAGCATATGGAATGTACAAATAATAGGTCCTTAGAATGAATAATTAGAATAATAAAAACCCTGACAGAGAAGAATGAACAGGGAGAGGGAGATTAGAAAATATCTATTAACAAAGAAAAGCTAGGATAGTAAATGTGGCACAGAGAATAAATAGAATTATATTAATTATAAAATTAAAAAGATATTAAAGAATATTAAGAGAATTAAATGAATTAACAAGTAGATAAAAACTAGAGAATTAAAGGAATAAAGATAAAATAGAAAATAGATACCACATAGAATTTTGAAGATATAGAAAATTATGAGAATGAGAACCCTGGATGTGTATTAGATTTTAAAGATTAAAGTGTAAAGATTTGTAAAAAAAAAAGAAAATTACAAAGACTAAGAAAATTAAGGAAATATCAATCGAAATACATTATGAATATTTGCGAACCTACAGGAAGTTACAAAGTCTCGAGAATGATGAGAACAAGAAAATTTTAAGAAATAAAAGAGATAAGAAAAATAAGATGCATTGTATCATACTAAGACAAAACCCATAATGTGAGTTTATGAGCAGGATGTTGAAGTCAAAGACTCCAGATAAATGAGCATCTCTATCGGATACGATATTAAATATTGATGGCGTTTTGGAATAGATTAATAATATCTATATAAACGGAATATTGTAAATAAACGAGATCATTTATAACATTTTTTTTCTTATGTCTCGCGGAACACAACATACGCAAAAAAATTTTTTTGTTTCTTTGCGCAAAACATTTTTTAAAATTTATTTCGATATAAGTCAGCGAACAAGCCTAAGATTCAAGGAGAAATGTCCCCAGCTAAATTATATACCTTACGCGTTAAAACGTTGTGATAAAGATCAATATCTGTCCAATGTATATGTTTGTCTATTTAAACCAATATTTTAATCGATACTTTGTAAAAACCAAAAACTAAAGTAAACTAAATTATGCAGTCTAAATTAAAAATATGCCTAATTACTATTTTTCTTGCTTATTTGTGGAATTTTTTGTAAAAACTAGCATATTTAAAAAAAATCATTTTAGACATTTGTATGATATTATTCAAATTTAGATATAGAATACAAAAAAAAAGAAAACTAACATGTTTGTTACTAAGAACAGTCTACATGAACACGTAATTAAATCCATCTAAATCTTTACTACGATTAATAGTATAAGTACGCATTAAAGACTGTGCAATGTATCGAAAACCTTATAAATACAAATAAAACATGAAAAAATAATATTTTTATGAAAGAAGAATTGAAAAAAAAATAAGGAAATCAAAAATACAGACAGCGTTTTTTATATGTAATATCACGCAAAAACCTAAGATTTGTAAAAAATTTTGTTATTCAGTAATATCTGTTTTTTTCGCTATATTTATTTTATCATGTAAGCTTTGTAAGCTAAACTATTTGTTTATCATCTACCCCTGGATTAAGATGTATCGGCTTTGGATTATCAGTTATAAAAGATTTACCATGAACGACTTGATCATTTTGATAACAGAATCACAAAATAAATACTACATTTGCGTCTAAGTGAACAAAAACTGCAAAACTTATACACAAAAAACATTTATTAATGTTGGTTTAACACCCAACATTGTAGAGCTAAAATGCTATATGTTGTTAACAACACGCCTTTATGTACTTATAATACGCGGTTTTAGGCGCAAACAAAAGCTCAACAAATTTTACGCAGTTTTCGTCATTGGAATTATCTAAAAATGCTCTAAATGACCAAAAAAGTGACATTTATGATTTGTGATTTGTTTTGTGAATATCAATGATATAAAATCAAAAAAAAAATTACATGGTGATTTTTTGTGAAGCATAATTGATTAAGGATAAATTTATTTGTTTCAAAAGTATATAAAGAAGCACAATTAAATAAATTAGTAGTGTTTACATTACAATGGTTTTTAACAAAGAACCGGCATGTTCGACACATCCTACAATCAACAAGGAATTTATGCTATCTGTATGTAAAAATTGTTTGGTTTGTAAAGAATTTAGTCCTTTTTTATTTGAATCTTTTTTTTTTATGTTTTATATATAAATCTATAGAGTGTGTATCTATTTTCTGGTAAACTAATAAACAAGAAAAAAATATCAATGCACAAATTCTAGAAAAAACTTATAGTTTTTTTGATAACCTTACAGCTTATGAAAATTTTTTTGCTACAAAAAAACTATAGGTTTTTTAAAAGAGATACTCGTTTCGGGCCATGGGCAAATTTTTAATGTAGTATTTAACAAATTCAAGGGTAGTTTCGTATATGTTGATATCAAAATCTATACTTCTTTTATTTGGGAAACGTTATAAGAAGAATATTCGATATACGGTTAAGTTTTGGATGTATAGTAGTGAAATAAAAAAAACAAGGATAGGCAAATAAATACTGTCGAAAAACTTTTTTAACTAAATTTTCTACTATTATTAAGAATATAAAAAAACTATTTTTTGTTTTGAAACAATAATATATTATACATTTTATTTCAAAAAAAATTTAGCCAATTGTATAAAAAAAATACATATTCTAAACGCCTCTCTTAGCATACCAAAAAGAATTGTACATAGTTTGCATAAGTATGCATTGCTATAGTGTAAAATATAATCCAATAAACCGCATATGTTCTTGATACTCGTATCTAGTTTCAATCCCATAACGTGTCCTGATAAATGTAATTTGCATTTAAAAGAACATGAAAGTTATTTAGGTGCAAAATATGCAAAAACACAATGTACTGTAAAAAAACTGTACAGATTATTTCTTATCTTAAAACAATTTTTTTTGTTTTCTTATTTTGCAGCATGGGTTAAGTAAAAAAATTAACAAAACAAAGTATCTTATACACAAAAGTTCTTATTTTTTGCTTTTGTATCTTGTATATTGTATGAGGTCCTATATAAATTTTTGAATATTAAAGACGTTTATAATTTGTTTTTTTTGTTGCCTTTACCTGTATCATAGTCTGCCAAACATAGGAATATTATATAAAACGTGCCATTGCAGCAAGTTAAACATATATTGAACGAATATGTGATGTTGATATTATTTTGTCTGGGTTCTGTGCATTTAAAACAGAAGTCAATAGTTTTCTAAAAAACAAAATGTATAACTCAAAGAGTATTATATAAGCAATAAATGTAAAATTACAATCCCATTTAGAAGGGGATAATATATAGGTATTTTATGCAATAAATTGACATGGTATAAATACGTAGGGCACTGAATTTGTACATGACAGGATAGAATTTAGTGATACGGTAACACCAATAGGTTTTTAGTAAGACAGACGTACAAATCTAGTTTTACTGCCCAAAAAAACAAAAAACGCATTCCAAAAATAGTAAATTTTTATTGTTTTTTTACTAATATTATAAATAAAATTTTACTAGCTGAATAAAACTGGAGTAATACGCAAATGTAAAAAATTATTGCATTTAATACGTGATTGTGCAAACAAAAAAAAAAAAACTTTATAAACGTTATTTATAGATACCTATACATGGCTGTATTGATTGCATTGCGTAACTACAACTGTGTTCAAGTTTTAACAGTTTAAAAAAATTTGCAATATCAACACATGACTTACACGCGTAATAAACTTTTTTTTCGTAAAAGTGCGTATGATAAACTTTTATTTAAACAACTTATAATAAAAAGCATCTAGAAAGCCAAAAAATCAGGAAGACAATTCAAGCGCAATAAAAAAAGTGTCAATTTATAAATACTACGTAAGCAATTTTATTGATGCATTTTTTGTTTTACAATACTCCAGTAGCGTATCCAGGGGGGGGGGTTAACCCCCCCCCCCGTAAAAAATAAAAGCTTGCCCTGATTTAAGGGGTAAGATATTTTTTGGTAAGATTTTAGTGACAAAACTTTTCAGTATCAATTTTAAAATGTTTAAAAATACGCACCGAATTATTTTACGGGCTTAATTAGTTGGGGTACGTTTTTAATATTTTTTTTACAGAAACTAAAGTTTTCGATTTTAGGATATCAAGGCGTACGCATAGAAATCAAAACAGCAGGTTTTTACAACTATCGAGAAAGAAGATACACTACGAGCTACAGATAAACTCGCATCTACAATTTTGACGCATTGTTTTGTTTTCCAAAAAAGTTTAAGCTTCATAATGTTGCTTAGAAAAAAACATCCCGATTGATTATGTTGTAATATAATGTTCTAAACTTACATGTACATTTTAAGATAAAATCTTTGTTTTAACAGCGTTTTTAACTGTTAATCTACAAAAAATAGTAGCTGTGATGTAGTATATATTAGTGTTGCAGAAATAATTTTTTGCGAACGTTACATTTTTTGTTCACCTTGCATTGTACATGTTACAATCTTTGCATGTACTTGCAGCATAGTATGCACGTTCAAAAAAAATATAGAACAGTATTTAGATAGTATGCAAAAAATATGCACTTTTATACAAACAGTCACAACAGCG
>JAQFYM010004323.1:0-15883 GCA_034694785.1 Agrenia bidenticulata | reverse complement strand
TAGCTAGGGGTTCTCACGTCTAGCCCCCCTCCACCGGATTGTCTGACGGATTCCATTGGCGATAAAAAACACTTGCCTTGTTTGCAATTTATTTTACGCTTCATAGTGACTTTTGTTTAAAATGTAAGATGATTGTGCTCGGGTAATTTGTTGGAGGAAGCAAGGTTAGATTTTCGTCAACTATTGAAACTTGAATTTCCGGTACCTCCAATCGTTGCGAGTTCACGTAGAAGACTGGAGAAAATTTCATATTAACTTCGCTACTACTACCAACTTGTTTCTTAAAAATCCGAAGAATTGGATATGCTGTGTGGCCATATAACTGATTGTCAACTATATTACATAGTACTAATCTCATATTAGTTGGTTTTGTTTGTGAGTTCTCTACTATTGACTTCTCTGGCACGACTTTTGGTGAAGTTATAGTCTGGTCCGATAATATTAATTCAGTAGATTTGTTAACAAACACAAAATTATCTTCCAGATTTAAATAGTTATTTACAGAATTGGGAAGTTTAAAACGTACTCCTTCGTCTATTATTTTAACAATTAATCTATTGGAAGTTTCTACAAATCCAACATTAAAACCATGGGCGTCTAAGGCTTCAGAAATATTGGCAATTAATAATTCATAACTATAGCTCAAAGGCTCCTCAATCGCAATTTTTTTCTCCGCCCAATGAACAAGCTTTATAGAAAATGGATGATTTATTGGAAATTTTGCAAAATATTCTGGATCCTCATTATCGGTTGAAACGTAGCTACCAGGTGGAAAATCAATCTGATCAAAACCAAATATTTTAGAAAGATCTGAATCAATTCGTAAGATACGACTTAGAGAATCACTGTACACAATTTTGATTTGAGCAACTTCAGATCCGTATTTCTGTTGTAAACTGAATGAAATATCGACGTTATAAGATCTAAGCACTCTCTCTAATTCTAAAAGTAAGGTCGGTATGTTAGGAGTTGGTTTTTTAACCATAAAAGTTGACTCCACAAAACTCCAAACTGTAACTTTGTCGTCTCCTTTAAAAAACAATTTTGGATCCTCTTTAATGACCGGAACATTTTCCGTATTTTCATGGATAGGAAGTTTTAAATCATTTACTAAGTCTTCATAAAATATTTCGCTTATACCGATCTCATATAAACCTTCTGGTAATAAAATAGATCGGCAAAAATGGTTAGTAAAATTGGTTGAGCAATTTTCAGGATAATAGTTTAAACTGCTTCTAGATAACAAAGTAACGTAGAAATCTCCAAGATCTTGTTGATCATTCGTCATCATTAGCCGTAATTTGAACCGATTGTAAATCCGCTTCGTTAAATGATCCGTCTAATGGACTGTTTTGTAAGTCCACCAAGTAGTAGACTGGCAAGGGTCTTAAAAGTTTTATTGATTTTATTCGAAATATTTCTTCAGACCATGACTGCTCATAAGACTTTCGGAATAAAATTTTCCCTTTAGATATACGTACTAAATCCCCTTCTTTATATCTGGGTTTCTTAATTTCTGCTGTTACAACTTTATGATACATATTATGCCACGCCTGATCTTCAGTATTTTTATTGATTTCGACAGGTTTCATACCAATAGATCGATTATAGCTGTCGTTAATAGACTTAGTTAAAACGGGCAGAGCGTCTACCCATTTTTTGGTATTATTATGTGTCAAGTATCTAGCAATAACAGATTTTAAACGACGAACATATCGTTCACTTAATGATGCCTTAAGTTTAGAGAAGCTATGATACAGTTCAATTTTTTTCCCTTTTAACATGTCTTGAGTCTCTTTACCAAAGAATTCCCCCCCTTGGTCACAATTAAGTTTTTGAGGACGTCGTTTAGACTGCTTAAAAATATTTAATAACCCATTTTTTACAGCAATAGCAGATTTAAATTTTAATTTCTCGGTAAATAACATTTTCGAAAAACAATCCACTGCTAATAAAATATATTTATACCCTTCGTTAGATCTTGATAAACTTGCATACACAATCAAATCAGCGGACCACATCCAATCGATGAATGGGCAAATAATTGGTCTCCGAGGGAAATTGTGACGCATTGGTTTGTGCAATGTGTATGTTTTTAAGTCAGCAAGTGTTTCAGCAACTTCTTTTTTATCATTGTATTTGTTGTTTTTCAAAAATCCGGATAGTCCAGAAATAGATCCCGGAGTTTTAATGTTGAAATATCTTCGCTTAATGTATTTTTGATTCATTTTTCTATCAATGTATACTTATCCTCAAATCGAATCCACACACAAGAATCTTGCAATTTCCCTCCAGATTGGTCTGAATCTGGGAGATCAGAATTTTTGGGAAGATTGTAAAGATGAGAAGGAATTCGGGTAGATTTGAGAGCTTCCAAAAATACATCGGAGGCCTCTAGTCGGTAAAATTTTTTACTTCCAAAGACAAGATTGGAAATCAGATCAATAACTTTACTATTTTTATACACAAAGCCTTTATAAATCATTTCCCCTGCTTCATTCCATTGGAACTGGCCACTATCATTTAACTTTTCAAGTATTTCTCTAGCTGTACATTGAAGTGTTGAAGGAATATTTTCAATCAGTAACTCCATGGATGACTTTTTCTTATCAGGAAACTCCTTATCCAACAGGCCTTCTTCGACAATTTTCTCGTAAAGAGAATGAGTAATTACTTTCATTACTACTGCCATCCTAGACTTCTAGTGTACACAGCACAGCTTCTTCAAATAGTCTAGACAGGACGCAAGCCAAAACCGTTGTCAATTGGCTGTGGTTTTCGACAAAATGGTTTTTTACACGAGTTCTATACAATGCAGTTTTTGTTTTAAAGTACTTAACAATTACTAGACACTTTTTTAAACAAATTTTCTCTTTAGGATTTATTAATATAAATTCGGCATTTATTAGACACTCTACTAAAGCAAACAGTTCTTCGTTGTTGCAATTAATAATTAGCCTCTTTTTTTCTGCGGATTTGACTTTTAGTAGCTTTTGCAGAAAGTCTTGATTCTCTATTATTCGAATCATGGTGTGGCAAATAAATTTTAGAGTCCTTTATTGGAAAAATAAAATTTCGAACTCGAAAAGTTTCTAATGTTGAACTGTGGTTATCAAGAAACAAAAATTGGTAAGGTTGATTTGAGATATCTTTTACAACTGCTCTAAGAAATAAAGGATACGACGGAAAAACTTGTAAATTTAAATGGTCAATAGAACTACTGTCTCGTTGGTTGGGAAATATGATATGATAAGATGCATTTGTGGCAATTGTTCTTAAATTTTTTCCGAAAAGGGACTGAAGAGTAACAATGGCAATAATATTTTCATGATGAGAGCGACGAATGAATAACTCGTTAATGTAGTGCAGCTCTGATTTGTTTTGTTGAAAATCTAGCATTTTATCGTCATAAATTACTAATGTTGTTTTCGTACTATTATTTTTAATGTCTTTAGTTTCTGTTACGAAATTAACTTCAGGATTAGACTTTTTGAATTCGTCAAATCGGGCTTGGTAACTCCGATAAAGGTAATACACATAATCAATTTTTTTGTCAAAAATTGAATTTCTATTTTTTATAATTTCAAACATCAATTCAGTTTTCCCACAATTTGATTTGCCCACGATTAGAATTGTGCAAGGAACTCTTAATCTGCAGTCAAACACATCGGGATTCATTTTTTAAGTTTAAAATGACCAAACGCTGTTGAAGTGTTCATATTTTCATCAAGGCTGCGCTGAATATCTAGAGAATTAAATCCAATTTTAGAACTAGTATAGATTTCGAGCGATTGATTGATCAAGATGTTTACAATTCCCCGACTATGTAACAATTGTCTAAAGTAATCATGATTTATACGTTTAAGTAGGTTTTTAGACACGCCTGGACATTTAATTACTACATTTTTTTCGTGCAGTACCTCGCAGTCACAGGAATTACCGAATGCGTTTGAACAAACAGCACAAACTGTGAAATAGTTATACATCCTTGGTTTTATTGATATCATTTCAACGATACCAAAATCAACAATTTTAAATTTGCCCAGACTGCACAAATTTTCATCGGAATATAATAAATGATCTTTAGATAGGTTTGAAAAATCGAAATGCTTTGAAATTGATTTTAATTTCGGTAAAAAGTCCCCGCTTGGATCTTTAATTGATAAAGCTAAACTGTCTGTTTGGGCAAGTATCAATCGGCTTTCAGGAAAAACCTCGCGAATTATATCATAAAATCCCTGATACAGTTTCAGTTTTGATAACTCAAGCACAACTATCGAACACAAAAATGGATTTGAATATCTAATAGTGCATTTTTCAAATTGAAAAAGTGATAGCTCCTCATTAATAACGGTTATTTCTTTGAAATTATGGGCTGAAATGTATTTTAAACACTCTTGTTTGGATGTGCAAGTTTTGATATCTACATGATTTTTAGTATTTGAAAGCATGCGACCGTATAAACTGCATAAAAAATATTTCATTGTTGCATTGCCAATGCTATCATTATCTCGGACAGCATCGCGTCGTAAGTCAACTATCTTTTCAATCGTATCTTTTAGAAAGGGACTTTGACGAAATTGTAAGACTTTGTATATATGTTCTAGTACAAGCCCTTTTGAAACATAATATTGTAAATTCAAGTAGTGAGTGACGTAATGATCTTTTGTATGAAAATCTAAAATTAATCTCTCGTTTTTAAAAGGAAATTTTATATGTGACTTGATGTTATTAAAAGTATCACGTTGTTTGTTTGATAGCTCGGATAACAATACCAGTCTTTTATGTGGGGCTAAAGGAAGATCATTATGACAAATGTGAAGGTGTTTCGGATAACTGAGCTTGACTTCGCATAAATAGCCGAGTTCACTATCTTTACTCACAGTTAAAATATTTAAAACTTTTATTTCATCTAATGATAGAAATACATAATCAGAGACGGGCAAGGGCTCCGTGCAACAGGATGCATAAATATTTGAAAGATCAATGAACAATATTTCTTGTCGCTCTTCATCTTTTACTGATTTGAAATTTAATCGCTCTGATTTTGCCACGGTTAATTTAATGTTTGAAGTTTCTATTCCAGATCTTATAGCTCTCTCAGAAAACTCTACTATTTCCGGGTTCTTACAAAACTCAAAGCTGGCTTTGCTTAAGGCCATAAAACAGTCGTAAGAAAAACTTGCTAGACTAATGCTATGCATTGGAGATAAGCCAAAATGTTTCATGCAAAAATTTACAAAATTATTTAAAACCGCAGCATGTTGATAAATAGATATTTTTAAGTAGAGCATACAAAACTCATTTACATTCTTACAATGAAAACCCTCAAATACATCTTTAATTTTAAGAAATGCTTTTTCAAAGTTTTCACCACTGCAATTTGAACTTGGAATTAGATCATCAAGATCGGTTTTCAATAAGCATGTACTACTTAAACTAAAACAAAGAGGTAAACTTTTTGTCAAATTTCGCCACGTAGAATTTGAACCATATTTTTCATATATAAAATGAAAATTAGTCGCTAGATTTGTTTCATCTAATGACAGCCTATCAACGAGATCTTCAAGATCTGCATTTAAGAGAAGTCGAGAATCTATAAATTTCATTTCAGGAGGTAGGAAAATCGACATTATCTTATCAGAGGTTTTTGCTATGATTTGAATTTTATCAATCCATTCGGGTTTGATAGATTTAAGTATTAGCTTTGCATCAACTTCACATAACTCGTTGGATACGATTACTAATTTTCGATCTGTGATTTTTAGGTTGCAAGCTTGACACAGAATTTCGTAATCAATTTTTGGATTTTGATGATGATGATGAACAACTTTTACAAGCAAATTCTCTTCAAAATCAGAATCACATATTTTACAATTTTTCGAACTGTTGTACTTTTGTTGAATCTCTGGAGTTATGTTAAGCTTTAAGGGATGAAACTTTACTTTGTCAGTTATTTTTTCGACTTGATCGAATAAGTTTATAAAAAAGTCCTCCATAGGATTATTTTCATTATAAAATCTTTCAAATACAATTTCGTTTGCAGAATTAATAACAATCATGCCATATGAAAAAATATCTGCTATTCCTATCGGTTTAGTGAATTTTAATGTTTTATTTATCGGAATAATATTTGGATTTGAATACCTAATGAACTTGATAAATATTTTGAACAGGACATCCATGTACAAGTGAAATTTATTAAACTTATAAAAATCATTTTTAGGAAATGAAAGTTTTTTTTTTTGCAAAACTTGACAGAATTCTTTGTGTTTTTTTAATCCTGAATGAAAAAATGCAAAACATAAAGGACAAATTTGAGATTTTCTATAGCCTTTTTTCCCAATGAATGAACCTAAATTTGTAATTAAAACAAAATGATTGTTTTGTGATTTGCCTTGACCGTTACTTAGAAGTAAAAGATCTACATGTTTGTCAAAACCAAACTCACTAACATACAAAGGATACAAAACTTGCTGTTGATCCTGATACCCAAATACATTTATTCCGACCGAGTTTTTGTTCTCGAATTTTGGAATTTGGTCAACGTAAACTTCTCCATCGAAACCATTGAAATCCAGTTGGTTATTACTTTCAATGTCTCGAATTATACATCCATACACCTTTGGATTTTCATATAATCTTCTTAGCCTCTTCCTCTCATTAGCGCTTAGAGTTTCCCAATTGGCATTAGGATTTTCGCGTAGTTTAATTAGTTTCCTATACAATCCTGCCACAACGCTAAGTTTAAAACAATTAGACTGCTTAGTTTTAATATTTACAAGTGATCGTTTGATTAGTTTTTTAGGAGTTGGAATCCAACCACGGCCTCCTCGGGAAAGATTTGGTTGATAAACGGCTGCCCGGATTTCTATTGAACGAATTTGGAAAAGTTTCCAACCACTTCCTTCGTTTGTGTATAATTGTAAAGATAAAGATAGATAATTGGCAGCAGCTATAATGTTACTACGAATGAATCCTTTATTTATAAATCGAATGAAAGGACTGATAAATTTTCTATCTATACGCATTTCTTGATTTTCTTTCTCTAAAGAAGTGTGCAATGAAATAGAGACTTTTAGCCCGCGGTACTTATCAATTAACTGTTCAAGTAACGTCGTTAAATCTGGATCTACGTATTCAAAAACGTCTGAAAATCCCAACAGTTTTATTGTAAACTGATGAGTGTAAGTCAAAATAGCTCCTTGGTGAATGGAATCAGTATTTAAAAATATTCCTGTATTGATTGGGGAATTAATGTCCTTAAGAACTCCTTTACCTTTTTGATTTATAAAATTACAATTGTGCGAAGAAAGACATTCAAACGAAATTCCACAGAGCTGGCAATCGTGAGCTAATTCTAAATGATTAGTAAACTGAGAATATCGGTAAAATGGAGGAGCCATACAGTTTTTAAAACTGCAAAAAAACTTACGATTGACTGGTCGTTTTCGGTTGTTTGGATCTGTGGAATACTCAACCTCTATGCGTGGTTGTCTTTGAGAGTTGGAACACATTGGAACAGTCATTAAATATATATTAATACCTTCAAGATTTAATTTGAGGTAAACGAAACCCCAATCTCAGGAGACTATTATTATATTTATCTATTTGGCTATTCAACTTATATATACAATCAAAACAGATATTATACTTCCTATGTTTACAATGCTCAAAGCTTGCGTCTAAATTTATTATTTTACACATGTTGCAAATTGATTTTTCGTTAATGAAATGCATTTAGTCTTCGTCTGTATCGTTAAAATATGTTCTCATTTCTCGCAGCTTAGTTTTGTAATGCAGTTCTCGTATCGGGAAAATTAATAAACTAGGGTAACGAAGTCTACAATAGCAAGGCATGCAAAGACAACCGTTGTAAAAC
Source organism: Agrenia bidenticulata (assembly GCA_034694785.1). NCBI lineage: Eukaryota > Metazoa > Arthropoda > Collembola > Entomobryomorpha > Isotomidae > Agrenia > Agrenia bidenticulata. The sequence continues at coordinate 8,001 of JAQFYM010004323.1, read as the reverse complement.
TTATTTTCCAAAGCGTTGTTGGGAACTTTGTTTACAGTAAATTCACACGTCATACAATATTTTCGAATTTTGCATTGACAACAAATTACAATTCTATGTTCTTTAGGTTCTTTCATTTCAAAATATCTTTTATTTCTAGCAAATTATACTGTATCATGTAATCTAGTTCGTTTGGAGTAATGTCTTCTGGTGAATTAAGAAATTTGGAGTATATCCAACAGGTTTTTGAATTTTTTCTTTTGAAAGGTGTTTCAAGGCAACAGAGAATTGTAGGGAGGTCCTTAGATAGTTTTCGATCACGACAATCTAGACATCTTCTTCGATTAAAAAAGCGGTAGTATATTTTCAGTCCCAAACACGTCTCACATAGGGTAAGGCTGCATCCAATACAAGTAAAAACTACATGCATGGGGTCGAACATTTGCAAGCCGGAAGGTACAATTTCTTTCCAAGTTTTTGTAATCCAGTTTTTAAACCTCGAATATTACTTTCCAACAAAATTACAGTTTCAACTTTGCTCAGCTTTTTTGGATTTTCCAAATATTTACGAAACAAGTGACAGTTCCACAAATTAGGATTTTCCAAAGTTATAATTTTAAACACAGCAGAATGAGCGTATTCTAGTACGAGTTGTGAATCTTGCACAAAAATGCAATTCGAACATTTAGTTTCACTGGTAATATTGTCGATGCAAATATGACACAAGAGTTTTTCACATGAAGTGCATTTAATTTCAGGTTTGCATTCCTTAACGGGTTTAGATGAAAAGGTTCCCATTTCACGCTGGAGGTTTGTGTATTTCATTCATCCACTTGTGTATAAGGGGGTGTTTAATAAGTTTTAAATCGACCAGGAATAAAATTTCTTCCAGTATTAAACTTTCTGGTGAATAAAGAAATTTTTGATACAAGTAACACGATTTTTCCTTACTTCGAAATGGTAAGTCCAGTTCAGTTTTATGACAATCATACAAATCGTTTTTTATATCCAATAGATATTGCTTTCGAAAGGTTATAGAGGGTTGGGGTTTTTCCATACGAGATTGGTGATTTTTTAAAACATCACAGTTTTTACACAATTTAGGAAATGGAAAATAAAACACAGACTCTTCCCACGAAAAGCATGTCACACAGAAAGATGCCGATTTACACTTGTAGCAGTTCAGTATATAATGATTTCCATTACATGGGATCTTCATTGCTCGCTAAAATTAGGGATATTTCATCATATGTTCGGCTATATACATTTGAAGGTAAGGATGCATGATAAGCCCATAATCAATTAAATTTGCACAGTCTTGGATACTTAAACTTGGAGATGCGTACAAAAACTTTTGATGCAAAAAACATTGTTTTTGAAACCTCCTATCACGTAGCTCCCTTTCAAATCTTGCTAGATTTCCAAAACGAAGTTCTTGAAATAGTTCGTATAATTTGTGTTCCATTCTTGGAGCTTTAGAAAATAATGCTACATTTTCATAGTAATTGGTTGTAGATCGTTGGTTTTTGTTTTCACTTGGTTGCCTCATTTCAATATTCTAATCTAAAAATAAGTTCATCCCCTGACGAGTCAAAATCTGATGATTTGCCTTCTAGAGGTTGTTTTTGATTTTCGGCTTTAGTATCAGTTGAATTAGGTTTCGTTTTTATTTTGTTCTCCTTGATTTCTTGAACCCAATCCTGGTAAAAAGTTTCCAATTCCGAATGATTAACGGACACTTCTGATTTAATAACCTTATCTTCATTTGCTTTTTTCACAATTTTTTTAACTTTGACAATTTGACTCATTTCATCTAAATACTCTAAATAAGCCGTTAAATATAAAGGACTATTAAAACGAGATATCTGAATATCTGTATCCGTAAACATGTAATCTTGTATGGTTTTACATCGGGTAAGGGCACTATAAGCGTGGTTGAAGTAAACTTCCTTTTTTGATAAATTGACAACGGCTTTGTCAATTGTTAAACCTTGCACTTTATGGTTTGTCAATGCATAGCAAAGTTTAAGCGGAAACTGCCTGTAATTAACAGATTTTCCTTTTAGAGTTGTAGTGTAACTGTACTCAACTGAGGGGATTGGAATAGTTCCAAATTCGCAAGTTGGGCCTAAATAACTTGGAAATTTGCAAAATATTGCCCGTGGAAAGTCAATGCAAGGAATTTGCTTTGCAGTATAAAGGAAGGAATGAATTGTCCCTTGACTTCCAGAAATTAATTTATTCCCTGGATCCAAATTCCTAGTGAGTAAGACTTGCGCTCCAGGACACAAGTAAATTGTATATTTTTTCGGTAGAGAAAATTCTTTTGTTAATTTACGGGTTTTTTTTGGGCTGATTTTAATTATTGGCTGAATTAAACTTGAAAGCTTTTTAAAATTAAAAGCATCACATTCCAAGTTATAAGGAAATATTCTTACAGCTGCTTCAAATCGATTAATTTCCTCCAACGATAAATTGCTGAACAATCTAGTTTTAAGTAAATTAATGTCAGACTGATTTACATCTCTTTCTCGAACTCTTGTTAACAAACTGATAAATGAGGCATCGGTTTGCCGCACAATTTCGTGTAGGGTAAAAAATTTAAAACTTCTAAATAGTTCGGAACCTTTAATTTCAAAATCATTTAGTTTATTTTTATTAGTCCACAAACTCCGGCCTGCTGGATTTTCTAGCTGCAAAAAATCTCCAAATGCCCAGATCGAAACTCCTCCAAATGGAATTCTGTTTCTTTTTATTTTCTGTAGTTTTTTATTTATAAATTGCAGCAGTGCACAAGAAAAAAATCCGATTTCATCTAATATCAAAACGTCAAGATATTTCGTTCGTTCCCTTAATTTTATTCCGATTTTGGTAGACTTGAGAACATCAACGTATTCAGATTCTAAGCAAACGGGAATTTCTAAAAAAGAATATATTGTAATGCCTCCAATTCCATTACTCGAAATACCCGTTGGGCCACACGGTTGGTAAGTCAGGCCACTTTTTTTTAAAGAATCACAAATCCTTTCAATAATAAAAGACTTGCCTGATCCTCCCGGACCAAGTACAGATACAAGGGTCTGGGTTTTTGTATTTAAAAATTTATCAAAGTAATCTAACACTTGAACTTGTCCGTTAGTCAACTTCACTGGTTTAGTAAAAAAATTATTGGCTCTGAACACTTTAGGCTGAGACTTTCCAGATCTTCTGTTATTTTCGATGAAATTGCAGTACTGCGTAATACTTTTAGAAGTAAACTGTTGCAGGGTAGCTTTATGGTTGTATAAGAGTGTGTTTGTTGGAGGAGACAAAGTACACATTCGGAAAGGAGTCCGTGACTGAATTGGCCTCTGGAGGCGTTCGGATTTTATACTTGTGGTTATTTTATCTCGATTCTTCCTGTGCACCCGAGAGGGAAACTCCAGGATCATTGAGAAAGTTCTACCCTCTTTAATCATCTTCTGGACTGTTCTATATAAATGTAGAACATTCTTAGCCTCCAAAATGACCCTCGATTCTTCGATGACTCTCAAAAGGGGAACTCTAGTACAATCTAGAAAGTGCTACTCACTTTGTTTATTTTCTAGTATGCTCTTTACACATCTAGAATATTCTCAAAGACCCTGGACCGTTCGAAAATTCCCAAGAGGGGAACTCCAGCAACAGCGAGAACTTTTTATACCCTTCATCCTACTTCTAGACTCTTCTTTAAAGTTCTAGAAATTTTAAAAACGTATATAAAAACAAGAAACTTCTGTATAAAATTCAGTATGAAAATGGAAAGCCACCAATTTCCTGACGACGGGCTCGCCGAATTGGATAACTGGATATCCATGATAGCCCAGGGGAATCCAACTCCGACGTATGATTCGCCCTTAACTCCCTATTATCGGCATTCAGAATTTTATAAAAGTCCCGATTCCAAACATTTCGGGAAGTTACACCTTCGAAAGTGTATGGATCCTGAGAAAGGCTGTGTTTTTTTTCATTGGATGAAAGAAAATGAACTTAATCCCAATTCATCAAACTCCATGAAGAAAATCAACAACTCTCATCAAAAAGTAAGCTAATAAAATTGTTTTATTAATTGAAACAAATTGTTTTTGAATTTTAATATTTTTAAAAAGATATCACTGTACGAGCTTGGAGAGTTTATAACGATGCTGACGGCCATAAAATTGGAGGTCAATCAAACAAATTACAAGGATCAGATTCCTCGATTCCGATCCAATCCGTACTCAAAGTTGATGGACCGGAAACACGACGACTTTTGGCATCCCTCCATGACCGAAATCCTAGAGTCGGGAAACCTGAAGATGAGGCCATTCAAAAATAAGGATGGCTCATATTCTTTGAAAATATTGGCTCCCCGAGCTCAAAATCAAGGATATGATTGGAATGGGGTGTGCGTTACCCTAGGTTGGGGCACCTTTTGCCATTTTTTGTCCACCCTCATGGAAATGAGAAGAGAAATTGATGGAAATATATAGCCTATTTATTACTTGATTTCAATTTATCATTTTTAGTCATGTGTTAGAACTAAATGTATTGTGAATTTTGGAAAATAAAAATATTAAAACGCAATTAGAAAATGTTTACGAGTCAAGTTATTTCAATAAATTAAAAACAAGAATCCACCAAAGAAGAGGGCATGCAAATAACGATGGCTGATACTCTTTGAAAATATTCGCTCCCTGAGCTCAACTTTAATTAGTCATATTTAGTCCTGTCTCGTCATTCCAAATTGTTAAAGAATCAACTTCAGCAAAACATCATGCAAAATTAACGATACATCATACTGTTTGAAATAACTGGCTCCCCGAGCCTTAACTAAAGGATATCATTTGAATCACGTGTACGATAACCTCAGTATTAAAATGGACTTTCTAAATGTAATGTGTGGTTTTTAAGTACTTTTATTATTTTGAATTTTTTTTACATAATTTTGTATTATTGATTCTATGCTTGTCTACTGTCGATAACTCTGGTCCATTTATTCTCGTACTCGCCTCCGGCTGCTTCTGAAAAATAAAAAAGTTCGGGTTAGAATTAACGTAAATAGGGACAGAAACGTTGACCTGAAATTATTCCCTGAGGAAAGTCGAATTGAAAAAAATGCTTTAAAAATCAAAATTTTGTACAACTACGCTTATGGAGTGAATCCGCCGATCGCAAAAAAGTTGTAAACCTTCTGTGCCTGACTTATCTCTTAGCAATAAAATACAACTTCTCACCTTTCGTTTAAGAAAATAATTGCTTCTTCCTATTCTGTATTGGTGCGTTTATGCATGTCCACTATCCATCCCTCTGGTCCATTTCATCTCCTTCTTCGTCTCCGCTGCTCCTGAAAAATAAAAACGTTTGGGTTACAATTAAAATAAATAAGAAAGGTGAAATATTCCCTGAGGAAAGTTGAATTGAAATAAATGCTTTAAAAATTATAAAAGTATTTCAATCAATAATCCCTTCTCACCTCACCGTGTTTTGCTAAGGTAAAAATTGGCTCCTTCCCCCTTCTTCATAAGTTCATCAAAAAATACACAATTAGACTTGTAATTTTACGATACACACATAGCGACTAAATAATAAGGTGTAATAGTAGATGGAAACACAACTTACTTATTTTCTATATTGAACTACTGGTATTTACAAATTCGATAATCCTCACATTTGAAGACATCCCCGAAGTCCTAAAAATACAAGAATAAAAAGCAAGCCGAAAATAACTGAGGGATTTAAATTTTCTTGATGTTTTTAAGTAATATGTATTTAAAATTTAAGTTTGAATACTAACCTTGTACTCTTTTGAGATTGCGAATCTCTTTTTCCCGTTTCGAAAACTCGATTCCTGTGAATGACAGGCGCTGGGAGAAACCCGTGAACTCCTGAATCAGATTACTGACATGATTTTCGTTGTTTTTTTTCATCCGGTCATTGAGTTTCTGGAGTTCTACCCTTTTGCATTCTAGTTCCCACTCCAGGTCGTTTTTATCCAGAGTAAGGTCCTCAGAACGTTTCACGAATTCTTCGCAACTTTTTTTATTTGTTTCCAAATCAACTTTAAGGTTTTTTACTTCAAGCTCAAGGTTTTGCTTTTCGTCAATTAGAGTTTTTATTTTCATTTCCCCTTCTGCTTTTAATTGTAGAATGTCTTTCCGGAGCTTTTGCTGGAAGGCAAGCCTTTTTTCAAAATGTGCAAGTTGTTGTTTGTGCTTTTTTTTAATTGATATAAGTGAGTTGTTGAAACTTTCAGTGTCAGTCACTGTAGTTGGATTTGAAGTTGTTGCTTCAATAATCAAATCCGAGCCAAATGAGGCACTGGTTCCTGGCTTGACATCTTCAAGCGACAATATGTCATTGGTCATTTCAAAGTCACAATTGAGCCATGAAAAAATATTTGGGGAACTTTGGGGTTCCATACCAGTCTCCAAAAATTCTGAAGAAGGGAAATTAGATTTTTCCTTGTTGTTGCGGTTTGTAGGGTCAGGCGATACTGGGTAGAAAAACGGACTATTGGGGAAATCTTGGGAGAAAGTTGGGCTTGCAGATTGCAGGCTTCGAAGAGTTATGGGGGAAACTGTTCTGGAAGGTCCAGAATTAACAAGCAAACTTGTAGAAGTTGATGATGATGGGCTGTGGGAAGGAGTTGCAGGTGTGAAGTATAATATCTGATTTGCCATTATAACGACTTGGTGGACTGAACAAGATTCTGATTTATAACTTTTAAAATCTATTTTTAATGTTTGTAGTTTCATTTGAGAAAACAGACTAAGTCTCTTTAACTGGGAGAATTTCTATTTATGCTTTTGTGATTTACATTGCTAGCATTATGAAAATAACGAACAAGTTTATTTTACAGATTTTAATATAATCTTATATTATACTAACAATTTTTTCGACGCCACTGGAGGATCTTACACCTCTGGAGGGAAGGGATTGACATCCCATCAATCATTCTCCTAATTGGAGCATGAGGGTGGATTGCACTCCACCGCCCGAACAGCTGCTCTCCCCTGCAGAGATTTCTCTGCAGTTTATCCTGCAGGGACTCCTTGTAACCCTGAAAATGTGAAACTTATTTAGCTCAAATTTCCTACAAAGTTTTATAAAATATCGTCTTACTTTCTTGCATGTGAAAGCCGAAAAGGGTGCAAAGTCCGTGAGAATCGGTCTGTCCAGAACTGTGACACTACTGATTGTGGTAGCATCAACTAGTGTCAGTTCTGTCGCGGAGACTTCTTCTTCTGGAGCCCTTACTTCTTTTAAAAAAATCCAAAAATACAATCATGAAGACAAAGATAAATGATAATTACTACCGCCTACTTTGATTAGCCTTTCTTAAGTCCTCTACTTTAGCTTTACAAAAAACTTACCAGAAATATGATCCTTAGACTGAATAAGGCCCTTTTTGGGGTTATCCAGTTCAGGCTTCACAGATGGTACTTGAACATCAGATGCCACTGGAAAAGGGTCAGATCTTGAAGACCCTGCAAATATATTTTTAAAAAATGATTAAAAATACATTTTATGAACCGATCTCAACTCACCCCTTTTTAAGTATGCCAGGCATCTTCCAGGGCTATTGTAGACAATCCTAACAGATTGGGCCAAATCCTCGAACTTGTCTAGGCTAACACATTTAGCCGGTCCATCAAAAAATCCAACGAACACACAATCAGAAGTGTTACAATCTGTGCAGGAGGTTATTGCTCCACAATTCCCATTTACCCCAGGAATTAAATTCCAAAAGACCAAAGCTCCCAAAATGATTTTTAACTTCATCGTGAGCCTTTAAACTTTCTCGCAGACGCCTTTTTGCAGAATGGCGATTCGTATGACACATTTACTGTATTTTCTTATGACAGCAGGGTATTAGATTTCGGTCGACTGTCCAGAAATTGTTTACGTTTTTTTTTTTCGTAACATGCGTCACCCTGTGTGACACGTACGCATAATTAATCTTATCTGTTTTCCGAGGCATTATATTATTTTTATTGTCTAGAGATCATCTCCAATCTATAA
>JAQFYM010004322.1:0-15888 GCA_034694785.1 Agrenia bidenticulata | reverse complement strand
ACTATTTCGTCAGTTATCGTCCGTACGGACGGACAGACAGACGGACAGACAAAGGTGATCCTATAAGCCCTAACGAATGGGCTAAAAACAATATTTCTTTTGAAATCATAAGCGAAAATCATAGTACAAATACTCTTGTCATTTCTAGAAGTTACTCCTAGAGACATTGTACATGTGTTCAAAGTTAGGTTTTCTCTCAAGCTGAGAATGGAAAGATTCCCAAGGATTTTTTTTTGGGAATCAGTGTCCCAAAGAATAAGAAAAAGAAGCTGCTGTGTGTAAAGGATATGTGATTCTGGAGTATGAAGATAAGAATGTATTATAGTCCAAGGGTTCATTTCATTTATTTATACCTCTCCAAGTTGAATCAAAATTTATCAGAAGTCTTGCTTCTCTCGTTTTGAAAAGTAACGACTCTGTACCATCAGCAAAGTTTTGCAGGAATCGGCAAACAGGGATGACAGCGCGCTAGGACTGTATAAATACACTAGGCCCCGCACTATCTTCAATTTTAATCCAATTAAATTTCTCATTTTATCCGTTTTAGGACTCAAGTTTATTACGTCTTACCTTGGATAAGTCGGACTTTTATTATACGTTGGCTTATTATAATAAAAATATGTATGCTATCAAAATCTTCTTCGGAAGGTGGTCGTACATGTTCTGACGGGGAGTATTCTATTTATGCGGTATGACATGTAATTATTTTTCAGATAGCATAGGTAGCACAACTGTAAATAGTTAATTCTTTAGGTGCAGGATTAATGAGATATTAAAATATATTATAAGCTTTCTAGCATCGGAGTTGACGAACCACTGCTTCTGGAAACTATTAATTGCTAAGAAATCAGGATATAATTCCTAAACCTTTGAGGTATTTAAATGTCTGTGTTACACACGCAAAAATCTCGATTCCTTTAGAGTCGATCCCTATTTACGATCAATTTTCCCTTACACCTAAAACCTCTTCAACAATGCGGTCTTGAAAGAAAATTTTCCATTTCTTAAAAATGCAAAACCTTCTATGAACACCCTTGAGCTTGTTTAGATCAGAAAATCTTGTCGACTTTCACCCATGAAATCTGTTGCTTTTACATCCACCCCCACTCTCATAAATTCTAAATATTATAATGCACAAGGCAACTAACGATTTTTTGTATTATGCAGAGAGAAAGCAGACAGTAAACCAGTTTTGTAATAAAAAAAATCTTATCAAGTACTACTACAACCATTCTAACAATCTACTGGTTTCATACACTCATAGACTTGACATCCTACGATCCTACCGAATAATATTCACGAGTCAACAGCCAGCACAGCACTCAAGGATCCAACAGGCTTTTCCCATTTCATTTTATAGAGCCGTTGGTATTAGATTCAGAGATCCTAGGCTGTTTAGGCACTTGAGATTTTTTTCATAAAATCATCAACTAAAAAGCTCATACATGGGAAATCTAGATCGTTGAAAGCACACAGGATTTGGAAATGATGGAAATATCCGATCCGAGTAGTCCATGTAATAAAACCTTATCTCCAACAACTATTATTTTACCTTGTACTCACAGACTATAAATTATAAGGAGACATACAAGCCAGCAGTTTCCTTCCAGGGCAAGTACAGCCCCGAGAATTCCAGTATTGCTCCTCTGACATCGGATCTTCCACCCTACGTCCATTAAATGATAGAGACATGTGGAAAAGGTGGGTAGTAAATTATGTGAATACAACCCAGCCTGGAGGCAACCCTTTGCACGGCCATAACGGAAGGATCTGGTGATCTGGGTGCTTTTTCACTCATAGAAATAAAATGATATAAAATAAAAAGAGATGTCTAATGCTGAATTTGAAGAGTCAACAGTGGGCTACGAGAGCGTCATTTTTAGCTCTGACGGCCACCTATATGTATGTCACGATTATTATGAAAATTGTTGATTGTAAAAAGGCGAGAGTAGCTATTTATTATGTCTTTACTCACTGTATTATTATTATGTCCAGATGCTTTTACCTTGTTGAATGGCACTTTTATTTCATTCTTGTGTCACACAAGGGATGAAGAAGCTTCCATTACGCTTTGATGGTATGGGTATGGGTGATATTTGGATGGGATATTAGGAGGATTAGAATTTATGAACTTTTCCACTTGGGTTCCGAACTTCTGGCTCATGAAATATGATCAGGCTTTGCAGGGCAGAAATAGGACGACAGATATTTGAACAACGAGTTAGGCCTAGTTCGTTTGTTGAGAATGAGCAGTAGAAGCAAAGAATAATCTCATACTATTATAGTTAAAATAACTATAGTAGAGCAATTCAAAATTAACTGTTTTTTATCAGCCTTAATTCCACTTCTTTAGGTTTAATGGCTTAAGGGTGACAATTATTTGGATTTGAGGACATTAAAATTGAGCTCACTGAACTTGTTCAAGTCTATGAAAAACTTTCGGAAGTGCGTCACGATCGTTTCTCCAAATTCTTCGATCAGTTATAAATTACTACAACAATCTATAAACTTATATAGTATCAACTGTTCGTCATCCAATCCGCTAAAACTTTGCCCTGACAGAAAAAAATAAGTATCTTAAATAATCAGCCACTTGTGGCCTTTAAAAACATCCACTAAACAAAAGTTTCTGTTTTCCCCTAATACTTTTAAGGCCTTCATAATTCAAGAATTTCCCATAACAGTAGATTTGTTAAATTAATTTAAAAAATCACTTATAGGTAACACCCCAAGCAAAAAACTACCAACTCGTCATCTCATTCGAGAGTGAATATTTAACGAAGACATCACTACCCTTAAATGTGTCTTCAGGTATAAAATTACTTTTCTCCACGTTCTCAAGTCCTCCAGAAAACTTAAAACACCATGAACATCTCGTACTATAGACATTGACATTACAAACCACTACCGTTCATCCCCAATGTTCCAAAAGCTTTAGTGTTTGGCATATAAAGTGTCTTCTCAAACAATCTTAAGTAAATTAATGTAAATTGGCCTAACATCGTTTGTAATGGAGATCCTTAAAGCTGGAAGTTGAAGAAAGCCCTGAACGTTATAAAGAGGAGGTAAACTTTCCCCTTGTTCATTATTATTCCTCAAACAGCTCCTACGGCTTTCTACTTAATAGTTCAAGAGCTGTGATGTATACGTACGATATGAATTTGCATATTACACCTCTAACTATTCCGTTCAAGCCCAAAAATTCAAAAATCTCAACTGTTTTAGAACCTGAATATCCCACCTATCTCCTTTTAGAATAGAAAACTCATTTCCAACTCATTTCATCCCTGCTAATTAAAACCTGCCAGGCCAGTTAGGACTATTTTGTACATGAGTTTAAAAAATATATCTTGAGCTGTCTCATTACACTGAAAGCACACTTTCATCCTCAATCTACAGAGGTGGAGAAAGGCAGGCCTAAAAATAGAAGAATATCCAACTTTTCGCGACTCTGGAACACTTAATGGATCATGATGATATGATGCTAAAGTACAAATATTAGAATTGAAAATGGATGCTTAAATATCACGAAATGAATGCAAATGAATGTCGGAAGTGATGAACATTAATTTACACTACCAGCTTCATCCCTCCACTTTTTGTTGTTCCAGTTGGAGGTGAAACACGCATAGAATAGTGCAAATGCAGATGGCCAGTTTAGAAAAGACTAGGACGTTTGGACAGCTTTAGAATGAAAATAATATCACTATATCTCCCATACGATTTCGGACTTGACCCGACCTGTAGCAATTGTAAACCTGAAGCTTAACCCAGCGTAACTCCATGTTCCACCCTCTACATCACATAACCCATGTCAACTTACATTTTGAACTCTCTGAGGAATAAAGGAACTCGTAAAGTGATTTCATGCCTTCTGCATGATAATGACATGATGAAAGCCACTCGGTCGTACTCAATAATATCTGTAGCACCACTGCACATTCCAGTGACATAGTAGACTTCTATGACTCAATAAGCCCAAACATTTTGACTTTATGAAGCTTAATAAAGTTATGACATGAGTATCAACTGTCAGGTCATAGCTTGTAGCTCAGACTCTATGGATCCTGACAGGGCCCTACGGCTCAAAGATAAATGACGTCGACAAAGTACAGTCAGTCATCCTTAATCCTTGACTTGGAGATTAAAACCAATTCTGCAGATGCTGGGCTCCAAAACCTCACCCCTTTCCTGGAAACTTCTTTTTACAGGGGAATACATTTTTAAACTTACATTTATATTGAAGGGGAAGTCATAATTATAAATTATATTTAATCTCGTACTCAATACCCCGTTAAGATTACTGATGCATCCATTTATAATGTAAAGATAGACCTGGGGGCAATTAGGTTTGTGAAAACTCATGGCCTCTCCTCGTGCAACTCATAATTTCTGAATGAGGTTGCTAGAGCTTCCTAATACTACACATTTTCTAGCTGCCGTAATAACTGCTATCAAAACTCTATCAACGATGAGAGGATAGTTCAGTGTTATATTTTACGAGTGCCAACTACCTATTATACTCTTTGCTAAAAAAATGTAGAAATTAAAGGAGAAGTAGAGTTACATCATTCACGGGCCTAACTTTAGCCAGAGTGAGTGATATTTCATTATGGGAGTTGCGTTGCATGCACCTCTGGGAAAAGTTATAATTTCTATTATTTCTAATTGACAGAATCATCATCAACTCCCATTCCTGTCAGTTACAGATGAAATTCTTTCAATTTATCTACAAAACTGGTACAGCCCACACGAACTGTGCCTAAGGTCAGATCTGATCAAATGAAATTGAAACTAGCTCTAATCAAGAAAGTATGCTATTCACGGCTATTTTTATAATGAGTTCGGCATCTTCAAGCCTACATAGTCTTGGTTCTATTTTGAATTTAAATTCTAACTTTGGAATTTATTTATAAAATCCAAGAATTTTAATACCTTCAGTATTTAGTACAAATACTCTCAACTTGTTCCACGACCCTTTTCCAATCCGAGCTGTAACATTTTTTATAAACCCCTTGGAATACGCACATACAGACAATTTTATTATCTTGGAGTGAAAATCTTGTTAAGCCCTCAATCTCATCTCCACCCTGTGCATCTAAGTTGGTCCTGGAAAAGGATTGAAATTACTTTTCTTCTCTCTTAAACTAGAGATTACAAGATTATCCCGATTACCAAGACTTCGTTGAATCTATCGGGTTTCTAAAATTTTCTGCTTCACAAAACCAAATGTAAAATAGAGAGAGAGCCAAAGAGAGAGAGAGAGAGACTGTCAAGAATAGGAATGGAAATGCAAAGAGATGACTAAACTAGGAAATCCACCACATAAGCCACTGTGCCCCCACCGCTTCCTAAGTCAATTAACAACTGACTGACAGAGGCAGGTGAAATTAGCGTCACATGCAATTACCCCAAAGGTAACCTTATGTTCTGGAAAATTAACCTTTTACAAAAACATCACAGCACAAGGCTAAGGGATGGCTGCAAAGATTATAAAATTACAGAGTTACAAATGCATACACCATCAACCATTAGGGTTAATCAAAAACGCTAACATGTCAAGAGCTTGAGTGGGTGGTGAGTGGTAACAGGTAGATGCATACCGTGTCACACGGTTTTTTTTGAAACCATGCACAACTAACCCCCCCCCCCAACTTATGCCTCTTCAAGGTTGGACTTAACTTTAAAGTACAAGTAGAGTGTTTTCCTTCGATTTCCATTCTCTGGGGAAATTCGGTTACTCCGAAAAAGAAAATAATGAAGGAAATTGAGTCTTAAATATTTTGAAATTTAATTCCTTTCTTTACGACACTATTTGCCAGTCTTCTCTTGTATCTTCTTAAAAGTTCGGAGTATTGTGCCACTAAAGTTGTTGAGTGCATACGAGAGAAAAATACACCCTGTAGGCCATCCATATGCCCTTACCAGCTCTCATGAATGGATTTTTGAAATAAAGTTAAAAAACTCGACTTTCTCCTGTTAAATTACTTTTGTAAATACCCATGCCTTTCAGTTCATTCTTTTTTAGCTATGGACTATGTGTATTATAATATTTCCAACCTTTGTTTAAAAGATTAGAGAACACGAGATGCTTTCACTCACCTTCAACTTGCCTCACTTCTCCCCAAAGAAGGAGAACTGTTAAGCCCAGTAGGGCCATTCGGAAGATATTCGCCTGTTGCTTCAAACTTGTGATTGCCATCATTCTGATCAACTGTTTCTTCTTTTCTACGCCGACGATTCCAATTGATTTCAATATAAAGACTTGCGAAAATCTAGTGACTCGAGACTGTATGGAAACCTGCTGGGAATTAAAAATAAATAAATGTACAAAACGTATGTTTTTTATACGAAAAAATAATTAAAAGACTGTGGGCATCTCTGCCTCCTGCAGTTATCTTTGAACTTGCAGTCGAATGTGAAAAGGAAATTATGAAACAGTTTAGATTGAGACTGTTTGTCTTGTGAAATGAGAAATTACATTTGTTAAACATGAAATAGACTGGATTTTGCCCAAATACAATTAACATTTGCTGAAATGTATTTTCCCCCATGAAACAAATAATTGAAACTTTAAAATAAGAGAGGAAGTGAATACGTACCTTGGGTCTCTTGATATGCTGTAGCTCTGTGATACTAAAAGACTTGAAGAAAGGAGACAAGACCCACACTGCTTTCACTGCTGGTGAAATTGAGATGATTTCTTCCCTAACTTTTCTTTACTATTTTTTATAGAGCAGAGGAATGTGAGGATAGATGGATTGTTAGAAGGATGTCGTCTTCCTCAAGCTTTTCCTAGTTGTGGTTGATGATGGTAAAGGTGGTTGGTGGCGGCGGTACTGGTGGCTGGTGTTCCGGAGGAAGATGAGATTGAGCCTGAATGAAGACAAGGAATGAAAGCCGCTTAAAGATCTCCGGATTTCCCGTATAATACTGCGGGTGAAAATCGGAGGGCAAATAGGGAGACTCGTCCCGAATATATTGCTTACCAAAGGGCGAATACCAAGCTACTCTAAACTCTGGCAGTATGTACTGAGCGTGGAACGATTCCTCTCCTCGTTTCCAATGTTTTAAGATTTCTTTCCTATGTTAGACGATGTGTTCACTCTCGTGCTCACGTCTAACAACTTGTTGGATGTTGGACAACTCGGTGACAAAGAGGGGAACAATGTGAGACAAGCCTGGAACTCGTCCGCGTTTTATATAGAGGTCTAAGTACTACAAGTCGTCAACGTGTCATAAAAGTCACGCTACAGATCTGTTACTTCTAACTTGGTAAATGACACCCTCCCCCTCTCTCGATCTTGTTCTGCTCCGTGTCATATTATTCATCATCATCCTCTTTGGATCGTGATCGGGAGGGGTGGACGTAAGCTTTAGCGTATATCTGGGCGTGTGTACCAGTACCGGTACCAGACTATTGACCATGTACCGAACCATCCACGGTTGGAAAATACATCAGTATGGATAGATATACCAATATTTAAAGTCTTAGAGAAGGTAATTATATGAATGCTCGGCTGCATGTGGGAGCCATTCCATTTCTTTATAAGTATTAGTTACTACCGATCTGTCTAACAATACCATCATTTAAACAAAAGCGAGCAAAATACCCCCACCGTCCCTTATCTTGTGTGAGTAAATAAATGCTTACTTTCTATATTTACTTTCCTACATGCTTCATAAGTCGTTAAATAAAAAATTCTCCTGCTTATACAAGACGATGAGGCATATCTTATAGAACGCACTGGCTTGGCTGATACGCGTCCCGGGGTCATTAGTCTCAACGAAAGATTACGATCTTAAATCGTAAATAAATGTTGTACTCTTTCCTATTTTTGAAAGGACATAACTAATTTCAAGATGTCTGGTAATCCTTTCTCCCAAGAGCATCTTTCAGTGTGCTTGTCATTGCTCCATTGGCTGCTAGCTATTAAATCTAGAAATTTGCGTGCATCAATAAATCTCAAATGTATCTATTTGCTTGTTTCAGAAGTTTGCCATTAAACTGGAGAATTGATAACTACTAAACCTCAAAGATTTAAAACTTATCAAGTCTTGGAAGCGTTCGAAAATTTCATTTCTTTACACGATCGTGTACTTTTTCTTAAAACTACGTCGTCAAAAAACTCTACCCACGCTTGAATTACAGCCCTTGGCTAGGATACTTATTGCGTTGGATGCTAATAATGCGAGACTGTGATTACAAAATTGGAATTTGTGTCACCGACAACTCAGGGTGTTATTAAATTTTAGACGCCAGCATCAATTTGCTGATAACACTACACAAAGGCCACATTTCACTATCCATGCTTCATTCAATAAACTCGTATGAAAAATGCTCTGAGGATTTCCATGTCCAATCTTAGTAAGCTGGCTGCGATAGTAATTGAACTGACAGGTTCGGTCGTACATTTGAACTATTTTATGTTCTCTTACACCCTTATCCCATCCCCGATGTTAGTGTGAACTCATAAGTAAGTTAAGGCATGAGTGCTGAGCCTTGGTGATTTCCATGTGTAGTTCATAATGGAGTTCGTCACACAGTATCCAAAAAACTTCTTATCAACTTATCACCGCGGTGCATAGGAACCTAATCCCTTTTATTCGTATGATTAACCCCCAGCCACAGTAATCCCTTTCTAGTATATACTTCCCTCAATAACCTACCCGCTTGTCGGGGATGTAATTAAAGACTGTGATCTTGGGCGTGGGCGAAAGATTTTATCCTTTCCACAACATAGACGAGATCAGACTCGTGAGTGAAAGTCGCTGGATATTTGGGATATAGTAAACTCTCTTTTTACGACCACTCTATCTGTCACCAGTGACAAGTAAATTCATGCTATATTTTCGCAAGATAAATTTATAAACACGAATAAGTAAGCCAGAGAAGTCCCTGCGATAAGGCAATAGACATATGAATACTGAATTTCAATGTGAAATGTGAATTGAATATCAGAAGTTTGAACTCATCAAGAATGGTAATTTTTCCAGCTTTGACCTCAATCTTTGACTATCTAAATTGAAGAGAAACTCACTAACCTTCCGTAGAAAAAAAATTTCCTGGTTCCAATTTTGTTATTTTTTGTATTAAACATTTCATTTCATACTTACAAAATTTCAATAACAATCACAATTTCACCACAAATCGTAACAACTTAAAAAAAAATGCATTGGAAGGATAATGAGAAATATATTTCATGTTCCCCCCGAGTTAGACGACTGTCTTCTCATAGATCTCGTTAGTCGAGGAGTAGAAGAATCTCCCTCATTGTCCTCTGAACTGCCCGAAACTCGCTTGCCTTCTTTTTTCTTTGGCGTCTTTGGTTCAGAAGCCAAAGATACTCGCAATGATTCAGCAGGTGCTTCAGCAACAGTAGGTGACTCTATAGCCAATACCGGTTTAAGTTTCTTACGAACCTCATTTTGCACATGGCTTCCTGTCGCTTGAATTTTTCTTTTTGCAGGGTATGATTTCGGTCGCAAGCTTCTAGATTTTTCATCAGTTCCAGTTTTGTCCTGTTGGAATTTCTTACAGGATTTTGGATGTTCTGATACTGGGGCTTGGATATGAATCTCAGTCTTATTAGAAGACGGAAGATCAAGTTTCAGTTTCGGCCCAGTAATTACAGCGGCATTAGCTTTGGTATCAATTTCTTTAGTAGTTGGTCCAATCTTCGTCTCTTGATTTAATTTATCTTTCTGACTTACACTTTCAGAAGATATCTGTGAAATCTTATGGGTAGCGGTTTCAACTGTTGGTACAACCTTTGTTTCTGTCGGGACATGTTTGATAACTGTAGGAGAACTTTTAATATTTTCATTCTTCGTTTCAATTACTAGTTTTGGAATATCTACTGGGATCGGTAAACTCTTTACTCCCTTGATCAAGTCTACACTAAAAGTTGAGGCTGAGGTAATAGGCTGAGGTGTTGCTGTCACCTTTGGTTGTTGATACTGAGGACTTGGTACCACTGATGCCACAGTTGTATGTAGATTCTGGAGTGCTACCTTTTGATTTTGCAACTCTTCTTGAGTTATTTTTGAAGCTGAGTTGGCTCTTATAATGTCTACTCCCTTGCTCATAATAGTAGCTGTGGGTACGAAAGTCTTCGGCATTAGAACTGAAACTGGAACTTGTGGATTGCTAAATCCACTGCTATCTACAGGTGACCTGACCAATTTTCCAAACTGTGAAACATCTGGTCTTGCAGGAACAGATTGAGGAGTATATTGCACGGTACTTAGCGGCTGAAACTGCTGAACTGTTGATAGGGATACATTAGCGTTGACTCCCGGGGTGCTTTGAATTATATTACTTCCGGAAAATGTGGTCGTAGTTGTTGATATCATAGGATGCTTGAGTATTATGTTGACTGGAATACGCTGCCCACTTTCTCCTGGTACAACAAAACGCACAACACCACCATCGAACAGAGCTTTGAGATCGACCTGACGCAAATTAGTTGCAATAGTTTTGTCTGCCGCTTTGAAAACTACGTTGGCCTTAGCATCTGCAGTAAAATTAGGCATAGGAACTGCTTGTTGCTGCTGAAACCCCATTACGGAGGTGGAGGACGGATCAATCCAAGGAAGTCTAACCATTGGCATTGACAAATTCGACATTAACTGCTCTCGTGATATTAAAGCAGTAGGTGGTGGATACCTAGGCAGATCACTGCGAATAGTTTCGGATTTGATGCTTGAATTTGGTGAGATTTTTGATTCAGACGACGATATCGGGATTACACTAACATTGGCAGGAGGTCCTGCATCAAATATTTCAGCTCCACCAAATCTAGTCGGCTTAGGAGATTCCGTAGATCTGGGCATCGGAATGTTGTAAGATCCACTACTCGTACTAGGTGGAATTGCAGACGTTGGTGGTGTCAAAAGACGAAGAAGTTGAGATTGGGCTGGTTGTTGCTGTTGATATTGTTGAAGATGCTGCTGTATAACTTGTTGGTGCTGAATCACATATTGGCGCATAGAATCTGCTGATGGATTCACAGGTAGGGGAACAGGGGTAGCAGTAGCTCCTCCGGCGAGCACGGTAGCTCCAATCTTATCAGCAGGACTCATAACGGGAGTATTCAATGACTTCTTGGGAGCCTTAGGCTTGGATGGACGTTTCTTTTTTTCTCCTTCCCCAATTTTTGTTTTCTTTCCTGTCCCACTTCCCGACGCTGAAACTTGGAGTAAAGGCACAACAGGAGATTGCAATATAATATCTGAACTGGGCGAAGTTTTAAAGCTTGTAGGGCTCAATAGGCCTTGTAGCACACCGCTCTGAAAGTTCAAAATAACAAATTATAATGGGAAAAAAATAACAAATTATTATGGGGAAAAAAAATTAAATTAAATGTTCTAATTACTTGCTGTCCGCTTGGCTTTCCTAAGTAATTAAGAACAGGACTGTTTATGTCTGAAGTAGAGTCAGAAACCATGATAGGTCCCTGAGACGCAGATGTTCCAGCCGTTCCTTTACCCCCTGGACCTAGAAAACAAATTGTTTTATAATATTCTATATTCTATTGAACTTAATCGAACTTGACATTCTTCAAAATTAGGTAGTACTTGGCTGAAGAAGTAAAGATGTTATTGTAGAAGATTGGGTTGCAAGCCCGATTTGGTCGGTGGCACGTGTATTTGAAGAAGGACGCCGTGGGGCCTTCCGTTTTTTGACAGCAACAATAGGAGAAATTTTAGGCTGGCTGATTAAACTATCATTACAAGATGTTTCTGTTACAATCCCATCCATACTGCCTTCCGGTCGATTAATGTGAAGAGTAGGACTTTTCAAATCCTCCATCGATATACTGCTACTCGCACTTTCTGTTCGAGCTCTACGAGGGGCAGCAGTGACTTTTCGCCCTGATTGCTTGACACTGACTGAAGACTTCTCCATTACAACTGCGGCTGTAACTTGTTGATGCTTGGAGTGAAGATTAATAAAATAGCTGATTTCATCTATGATGCTTTTATCCACAAATGATTGCGTTACTAAAAGTTTTTCTCGATGGTAGCGACTTATTTGAAGGTCTTCATTTCCACATCCAATAATGACCATCGATGATTCACAATTAAGTTGTTTTCTGAGAAGTTCCATGTCAGATAAGCTACAAAATAATCCTTATCATTTACATCTGAAATACTAATTTATACTTAAATACTTAAATCTCTTCATAGTATGAAAAGTTCATAGTAGTCTCTTTTTTCAGAACAGGAATAACTATTTATCTAATAAAAAACCGGCAGTCCAAATTCCTTACGATCGAAAAACGGGTACACGAACATACAATGTCCTAAAAATAGGTTTTGGTATTGAGTAAAAGATAAAAACGTACTTTACGTCCGCCGAGCGGCCTCCAATTACAAATAGAACAGGATGTCTCATATCAAGAATGGGATCTTCAAGAGTGCCTCGAGGTCCGGATAACCCAAACAATGGAAATGCTAGAGCAATAACTCCAGCAACCACATGGTTTACGGAAGCTGTTGTTGCAATTATTGCACCAGTTCCCCAACCAACGAGATACAGGGGTCTATCTGGATGAGACTTTCTCAGGTCTTCGATTCTGGTTTTAGTCGCTAAAAGAATTTTAGATGCATATCTCGAAACAGAGAGTTTCCGGGTCATGGAATGACGAAGATTCAACGCTACAACCTTATAAAAAAGCAAATAACATGTCTTATATGAGTCTCTAATTAGGCATTGATTTAGACATTTCAGCCAAGTAGACGTCTTACCTTTCCTAATGCCGACAACATTGTACAGAGGTTCTTAAACCGCTTTACAGAAGACGGGCATGTTGAAAGTGATCCACACGGAATGTACAAGAAAACTGGATTACAAGCCAATTTCTTCAATTTATTGTGATGGACAACCGGAGAAAATGGATCCCATGGCTTTTTCAAAAGTAGGTTCAAAGCATCAGCACTTATCGTGTTGGTTTTCTTGAATAAAACTTCTTTCAAAGCATCTGCGGGGCTCACTCCAACAGTGGAATTTGGATTCAATGCCATTTCTGAGTTTACAGCTACTCCATCAGCACTTGGGTTAGGATTGTTAATAGGATGGTCAATATTGGGCAAAGGTTCTGGATCTTCAACGTTTGTGGTTGAGAGTACAATCATCCTATCAATCAGTTTTGGGGCTTTGCTTTTTAGAGTCTGCCAAATCCGAAAAAACAAAATAAAGTTGATTTTATCCACAATCATACTGTTGAATTAAAAAGTAACTTTTATATTTAATACCTGCAACACATCTAGATAAGCTGCAAGGTACGCTTGACTAAGATTTTCTATCAAAATTCCGTGCAACCATTGGGTTAATCTAGTATCCCATTTGAATTGGTTCATTACACCTCGAATTCTACGAGCAGTTCTATCAAGTGAAGCTCGCCGTAACACAGGTTCAGCAGGGTGCCTTATATATGCTAGTCTGGCCAGTCTTTCAGAATCTAAGGCTTTGATTACAGTATCAAATAACTCTTCTTGTTCATCCGTCCATCCGGTCCTAATAAACCCGAAGTTTAGAAAAATTTAAAGACATAGAGCGTACGAATTCATGTAGATGATATTTTCTGAGACTTTAATACCTCACAATATGGTCTTCCCAATCATCTAGAACATCAACAGGTTTAATCACTAAAGCATGTTTCTCACACTGTGTCATTAGATTCCTAGCCTTCACTGCATCATATGGGATGGACGGCTGAGGCAGGGGACTTAAAACGTCTACATCGATTTGAATTTCCTCATGGACATCCCAGTATCTCTTTGTTGGAGTCGCGCATCTTTTGGCTAGATTTGGAGCCGGAGATGATGCGTTGCCCCTCCTGCTTTTCAATATCAAATGATATAGAGTTTTCAAACATTCATAGAGTTTCACTTTCGCGAGCTAGATTTAATACAATCAACTATACATGTAAATGTGAGACATGCGTATCTTACTTTAACAAATATTCCAGCTTTGAAGTAACAGGAGGAGGTTGTGGTGGGGGTGGTACAGGTGGCAAAAACTTGTTGGGACTTATTAGGGTCTCTGGATAAAAATTGGCTTTGTACTCATCCTTGGGTCCAAAGAGGTGACGAAACGGCTGCACTTTAGATCTATTCGTGGAGTAAAGGACTTGACAATAGTTGTGATCAAGAAATACAAGATCTAGTATATCTTTTGTCTGCAAAATTAAACGAATATAACTTTCACATATATTCATACCTACATTATAAAATTAAAATATGCAGTGTAAAAATAAAAATATATACTGTCAACTGATGCGGGGCAAGGGGTAGTAAATGGCCAGGAGGTCTACTTCCGCCCGGACTTTTGGTTCCAGGAATAACCCACGACTTGCTACCGATCGACGAGTTTTTTCGACTTGAATTGATAACAGGTTCCTTGCCCTCATTCGAAAGGTGCCAACTTTTTGGTTTCCGTCCCCTCTTTTGAGGAGTTTTCTTTCCCTCCTTTAGTGGAGACTTTACGTTCTCCATTTAGAATCTGTAAAGCCTATACCTCAGGTCCGCAGTAATTTAATAAATATATCATTTAATTCTCGTAGAAAAATATGAAATTTTTTACTCTGATTTTAGCACAGAAGAAGAAAAAGCACTCGAGAAATTTGTTTATGTGCTTTCTTTCCCGTTTGAATTCTTCAAGTTTGGCGCGTCAAAAGAAAACATAGGCTTGCCCTCTGCTGTATCTGTATCAAGTAAAGAAAGAGCCAAGAGCATGGGCTCTTGTACTTTGCTTGGAATTGAATAAGCTTTGACCGCTAGTTAGAATCTTGGCACTTCAAGATTAGACCAATAAAGGCAACGTGTGTGCTGTGCGAAATGAATCATTTGTATATGCAATGTTTAAAATGAATTTGTTTAAAGTTCGATAGATCAGTAATAAAAGCAGAAAAAAGCTCCAGGTCTAGGTCAGTCAGAATCAATTTGGAAAATTTCATGCAGCCTAGAAAAGTTTATAAACTATATTAATGCTAGGAAGCATATAAACCACAGAAAGCATTAAGAACAAAATACAAAAGCAGTAAGCTCAGAAATATCATACAATATGGCAATATTAATTATTAATATGTACAGCTAAAACACAAAATTCAAATTAAACTACCATTTATTCTAAAAAATCCCTTTCAACTTCAAGTCAGATTATCTATCGCATACTCAACGAAAAAGAGGGCTAGAAAACGAAATAACTAAATAGTGATTACGTGTGGACGATAAAAGAATGCGCATTGAAATGAGCCATGCCCATCCACTCCTCTGCTCAAAATATGGAGCGATGTGAAGTGTTGTAAAAAGCCTCTTGTTTTGCTGGCTGAATGAAGAGAAAGAGCATTTGTATCCGACACTCTGTGCTGAAATAGTTATACTGCATATCCCACTGCTTGACTCGTGTGTAAAGTCGAGTTTTCTTATTTTGTGCTCTGAAAGAAGTTAATAATCTGCAAATATGGCAGGAGATAATGACCTGGAGAAGACGATTGCGGAGGACCTGGTGGTCACCAAGTATAAGATGGCAGCTGAGATTGTCCAAAGTAAGTGCCCTTCGAGGTCATTCAATTCTCCTGAAGTATTCTCGAAAGGACAAAGCAGTACGGCATGCTTTAACATATGGCCCGAACCGTGGAGCAGAGGAACATTCACGGCGGGAAGTCGAGTCTTCGTTCCTGGAACATTTTTTAAGATAACGATTTGATGACATGACATGATTTTGATACTTACAATTCATCTTGATGTTGATTTGTAATTCATGACCTTACTTATGATCTTTACAGAGGCACTCAAAGCAACCGTTGAGAAATGCAAGGTCGGTGAGTCTGTAAGGGCAATATGCATTCTTGGGGATAAGATTATTGTCGAGGAGACCGG
>JAQFYM010004321.1:0-15891 GCA_034694785.1 Agrenia bidenticulata | reverse complement strand
ATCAAATTATTTTAACAAATGTAAAAACACTATACAATGTATAGTACTTTTAGTATACACTTACTATACGTATAGAACTATACCGTATAGTAAAAACTACGATCCCTAATACAAACGGGGCGTATAAACGATGAAACCGCTGATGGTATACTACAGAAATCAAAATATTACATATTTTTTTGTATTTTAAAAAGAGAGATTTACCCATAGAAAAATATTTTTTTTTAAAAAATAAAATTAAAAGAAAACTTTGAAAATAAACTAAATTTTCGTATACCCGTATTACAGTATAAAAAATTGGTTCTTACCGGTGATTTTTGACAACAATATTATACCAAAAAATTTTGATTTTATGGCAACGCTGATTAGGAATACCAAAGTATCTGACTCATAAAATAATTGCAAAGTATACGATATATATTCAAGAATTACATATTTTGCTTTTTACAGGGTAATCATAAATAAATAACATGTATACAATCTAGAGATCAGTACGGTTTGGTTATTGACCACGCCGGACCAACCGGACCGGACTCCGGTCCGGTCCAGGCTGGTTATGAGATTTTTTGAAGTGTACAAAATCTATAGAAAAAAAATATTTTCTGCCAGATAAGAGGTAATCATGTTTCATAATTATTTTTGTATAACTTATAAAACTACATATATTTACAAATAGATAATTATTCTTTTCGTTTTTGTAATTTCCGCTGTAAAATAAAAAAAATATTAGACAGGAGTATCGAATAAAATTAAATGCATTTAAGTAGGATATAAAAATCTATTGAAAAGGTATAAAAACCAGTGCATGTAATTTTTTTTTATATAGAAAATTAATACAAAATTTGACCCATCAGAAAACACTTTAAAAGGTATTTTTATACCGAAAAAATTGTTTTATCTAATACTTTAATTTTTCATTTTCTTTATTTTAAATTATTTTTTAAAAAGTTTTTGTCATAAATCTTATCAACGAAGTGACTAATATACTAAAGATATATGCTAAAACAGTATAGCATGAGTAATGAATAGAAAAAATTTATAAAAGCTAAAAAAGACGTAAAATTATACTTAAAAAAAAAAACTGTTTCATTTTTACGCTGCAATTACATTAACCATAAAACTTAAAAAAAAGTATTTTGTATTTAATTACGTAATTGGTTAAAGGTTCTTTAGAGTGTATTTATTTTAGCAATGTTAAGGTTTTAAACAAAAAAAAGGTTCTAATTTTTTGTTTTTGTAATAATGATATACATTTATTGTCTCCGATTTTAGACAACTAAGCATTGTAAATCCCATATACAAAATCTTCTTTTATTCTTTACACGTATTTGAGCTTTCTAATTCATTTTCTTTAGAAATAACATTACTTGTGTTATCTTATAAGAATTTTCAGCTAATTACTTTACCTATTGTATTCATGTAGCGTAAGATAAGAAGTTGTGGTTTGTAGATTTAACTAACAATGTAAGAATGAAAAGTTAAAAATAATCAACAAGTTTTTTTATGGGCGAGTGTAAATTTCTTTTTGCAAATTGCTTTAACACATTTAAAGCTTGCGTTTTTATACTAGAATCGCAATATACGAATCAAATACTTATTGAACAAGTGCAGAACCTTTTTACATTAAAATGACAGATTCATAATTAAAACAAGAAATGACGCATGCAAAACGCAGTATATGCCAAATTAAATTATATGTTACCAATTTAAGGCATAGAAAAGTTAATGCGTATGTAACAAAAAATACATAGAAAATTCTTTTTGTCAAAAATTAAATTATAAACATTTTTCAACATAAACCCTGTATTCGTTATAATGAACATACTCTTTTGATTTAAAGATATGGTAATCCATGTTTAAAGTTTATATTTTGATTTTATTTTGTTATACTATTACGTTTATTCATTTTTACGCAAAGTCTTTATCATTTTTGTATGTTGTTAGCCCATTAGTGTTCTATATAAAAATAGATCATGAAATCATTTTTATTAACAAAGAAACTACAAAAACGCAGACTACTATAAAAAAGAGGATTTCGCGTTTTGTTTTTTGCGAAAATATATTGTGGTTTTATATTTTTTCAGAGTTATTATTTTATCTCTTTATTTTTGTATTCTAAAATAATTTTTTTTGCCCTAATTTGACGATTATTTTTTACCCAAAAGGCGGATAAGATATGTATGTAAGTTTAAACCAAATTTCTGTATAATTATTTTAGCGGTGAGGTTATTTGTATTTCTTGTTGGTTTGGTTATGCTCATAAAAAGGTGCTCTGGTTCGTTTCCAACGATCAATAACCGGATTGTGCAGGTCTATATGACATACGCATTAGATAATTGTAAAACATAAAAATTGAAAGCAGAAAAGGTATAAAAAGACATCAATTTGTATTTACAGCTATTACTTTGCAATGTATCAGTTATTTGACAGTAAATTATAGTGCATAAATGCCTTTTATCTAAATTTGTTGTAAAAATAACCTTCTCTAGTATATAATACGTGCACATGGGCATTAACATACCCCCTTCAAAGTTCTGTAACGAAGTATAAAAAATATATATAAAACTTGCATTTTAGTAATTTTTACCGTATAAAATTTTTATTACGGGAAAAAAAATAGTTAAAATTTAAACTATTAAAATATGACTGTTTAAGTATATTCTTTTTATATAAAACTTTTTCTTCGTATTTACACCGTAAAAAATAATTTCAAGGGCAACTTAATACATTGGTCTGTCTTAAATCCAAGTTTGGCTTATATATTTACATTTTTTATATGTTCTTAATAAATAGTTTTTGCACTTGCCATATTGTACTAAAATTCTTATAAGTGGGGATACGTAAAAAACCATATTTCATAATTTGGCCATACCATATTCAAATCACCTAAAATTTATAACAGTAAAAAAAAAAATTATGCCTTTTTTATCACAAAAACCTTTTAAATTTTTAAATGCGTCAATAAAAGTACTAGATTCTGCTTGTCTTTTGTAGAAAAAACTTTTTACAGCACTTGCCTTTATGTTGATCTCAAAAGCATCTATACTATTAAAGATTTTTTTTATGGTTCTTTAAGGGTAACGATTGCCAAAATATAATATTAAAACTTGCTGAAAGATCTGTGCAATAGTTTTGAAAATAAGGTAATGTATTTCATAAATTTTCGGTGATTTTTTTAGCGCTTTTAAAAAAATGAAATCTTATTTTTTAAAAATATTTTAAACATTAATATTGATATTGTAGAATTTATTATTGCCAACAAAAATTTTAACATTACAATACTTAGTAGCTCAGCTTGTAATAGATCCAATAAATCAAGTAAATCCAGAATTTCAGATGTTTTTTCAGAATTCAAATTTACGACAAAATAAAAAAATTTGTAAATCACAGATAAACTAATTTATTTATATGTTATTTTTTGGGTTAATGGCAAGAAATTATATTTTTTTCTGGAAATCGGAACATATACCCATGGTGTGGCGAAAAATGGAAAAATTCCCATTTCAATGTACAAATTGAAAACATATCCTTTTTTTGAACAATTAAGTTGACACGGAATCAACGTGAATTGCTCATAGTAATCATTACGCAATAAAAATGATATAAGAATAATCGAAACTAACCAAAACAGATGTTTGAACATTTTTTTTTTATTTGTTCTCACGAAGACGATCATAAAAGATCATGAAAAAAGTAAAAAACAATTAAGGGGAATTTTTAAGCAATCCGTGTTGTTATACGGCGATTTCAAAAGTTTGTAGCGTAGGATAACAGTGATTAGATATATATTAGTGTTTTTACATTTTTCATAATCTTTTATGAACATTTTAGTACAAACAATTAAAGAAAAAAGTTTGAACATCAGTTTTGGTTAGTTTTGATTATTCTTATAATATTTTTATTGCGTAAAACTTACTATGAAGCAATTCACATTGATTCCGTTCACCTTTATTGTCCAAAAATATGTTATTTTCCGATTCGTACATAAAAACAGGAATTCATTTCTATTTTCTGCTAAACCATAGGTATTAGTTCCGTTTTGCAGAAAAAAATACTTTATAGATAACCATTTTTATACGTATCTTAGTCGCAGATACTTTATGAATAATATTTAATTATAAAAATAAACAACTCAAGAAAAAAAAATGAACAACAAGTATATTAGTTTTTCTGTGATTTACGAGTTTTTTTAATTTATTATTTCCATAATTTGTGATCAAAGATAAAACATAAAATAAGTGGGGTTGGTTGGATCTACTTATGAATATTTTTAGTAAAAACATATATTTTCCGGCAAAAACTTACATAGGCATTAAAAATATATCTTTTTTGTGCATTATTTTTTTAAACATTTTTTGGACATTTTTCTGGTTTTTCGACATTTTTAGGGCTGCATAACTCGTAAGTATTTTTACAACTGACGTGTATAAGCGTCTGGAAAAAAGTAGTTATATGATGCAAACAATTTAATTTGTAAATTTGTTTAGAATTATTTATGGTGACTTCGACATCATTTGCGAAGTTAAAGATAACCTGGATTTCCTGGTATAAAACTTTTATCTATAAATATAATTTTTTTTTTTTATTAGAAAATTATAAGATTAAAATGCATTTGCCTCAAATATTGGTGTTAAGTGTCTACCATTACATTAGGGTTTTGTAGTATACCGTACAGTTTGTTCCCAGTATACACATAATATACACCATACCGTATAGTTTATAGCTAGTATATAGTAAAAAAAGATTTTTTTATATGATTGCATTATAAATATTTATTTAATACAAAATAATGTACTACAATCAATTTTGAAAAAAAAAAAAATACACATTTAAACTATTGAACAGTAACCCTTATATTTTTAGTACAATGCAACATATGTTGTATTTGTCATTGCAAGTAAAAAAACGATGTAAAGATTAAGTGTGGGTAGGAATCATCAAGAAAAAAAAAACATAAACAACTAATTTATATTTAGAAAAGATTAAACCCTTTTATGCCTGCTAGCAAACACTACAGATGCGTGTGTTATTTTGGAAACTAAAATAAAGTGTCAAATTGTATATATAAAGAAAAATAGTATTAGCCGTAAAAATATACGATTCATTATATGTTATAATATTACTTTTACAACTAATGGTAGCAATACAGAATTCCATATAAAAAGACTTTTAGAGTAAGGGTGCTATCTAACACCGCTTACTTATTTGGTAAGTTAATAAACATAAAAAATTTATTTTATCACAGAAAATATTTTTTATCGTTTTTTTCTAAATGCACTAACAATGCTTGTAAAAAATACTATACGCTTATGTCACACTTACTTACGTATAGAGCTATGCCTTATAGTAAAAACCTCGATTTATACATTACATGTAACATCTCTGAACCAAATCCAAAATTCTTCATATACTATAGTCAGAAGAATAAGAAAAAAGCTACAGTAAGTAACAGTGTGTAATAGTAAAAAGTTTACTTACATTTTTTTGGCCAACAGCATTACAAGGTCAGTTTAACAAAATTAAATTCTTTTATTATGCATTTTGATGCAAAAAACTTGGTTTTAAACAAAAAACTTCCTTTTTTTACATGTTTTTATTGTCACTATTATAATATAAAACAAATATAAATATAAATCTAAATCTTAATCTTTTTTCATTTTTATTTTTTATTAAATATAAATACTTTTTGCATAAAGAACATACAAATTTGTGTAATAAATAAACATTTAATATTACAATTATATATACTGTGTTCGGGCGCCTTAGAATACTCACGATTATTATTTAAACGTTTCATTTGATATAAAATGTTAGCGTAAACAATCATATTAACGTGAAAATTATATATTGAATTATACCTTTGTTGCTGAGCTACAATAAAGTTTATACACGCCAAAACGCAAAATAATATAACTACAAACTATGGACTATTCTACAAAAAAAACCATTTTGAGCAAAAACCGCGTATATCATAACTGGTAATTAGAGCACGGCTTAATACAGAAAAAGTATTTCCTGTAAGTAGTCAATAGATAGAACAAAAAACTGTGTTTGATAGGATTACCACTTATCTAAACGTAAATAAAGTTATTAGTAATTGCATTTTCTGCAGTAAAGAGGGATAAACATTCAAGCAAACTTAATAGTTTTTGCAAAAAAATATGCCAAATTCATTTGGAAAAAGCCAAAAACACATAACTTAATTTGTATTATTTTACCTGGTTATTGTGTAAAGTACCTGCGAAGCTGTTTAATTATGTAAACGTATTTATCCGTACTATATCGTGTAAAAAGATTTTAATATGTTTATCGAACACTTATAAACACTATTAAAATGTCTGTTTTATTGATTTACGTTTTATTTTTACAAAAAAAACTTTAAACTAAACAAAATGTGACATGGTTTATTTAATTAAGATTTTTTTTATTTCACATATTTGACCTTACACACATAATTTCGATAACCTTTTGCATTGAAGATAGTACAACCTAACTAAAATTTATTACAATATTGCCGGATATCAAACTTATACAGCTGCAAAAAAAAAAAATCCAGTATTTTTTTCTGGTTTCCTGTATTTTTTTACGTCTTTTTGTCAGTAGATTTGCCGCACCCTACTGATAATACTTGCATAATTATAAAAGGATGACACTTAACAGTTTTCTAAAAAGTTTTAGTTACGAAATTTACTTTGTAAAGTAGATGCAAATATTACGAAAAAATATACTAGTATGGCAGGTTATAGTTTTTTTAGTAAGAAAATTATGAAAAATATAAAACATAACGGCTGAATTTACGTAATTTTGTTGTTTTGTGCTTTTTTTATATTACAGAATTAAACTAAATTACATATGAATATAAAATAATCTACTAAAGCATTATAGCCCAATACAAGTACAAGACTTAGTCTAGTGGCAGGTGATACACTTTTATACTGACAATAACACGGTTACAAGCGTTTAGATGTTACTTTGGTTACTCGGTTTTAGAGTTTTTATTTTTTTTTTATAACTGAGATATTCATAGGATATTATAGCAGACAAAACCTGTAGATGCTTAGAAATAAACACATCTATTGAATTATAAAATATACCATGAATAGTCGTTGATACAAATTATAAGTCTTTACCACAAAACAAACTCTTTCTAAATTCAGAGGTTTACAATTTGTTGTATGTTTGCAATAAATTTCACAATATATGTACGCTTTTTTGCGCCAATACGCGTCATTTTCGACAAAAAAAAATGCGATTTTTTTACTTGATTTTTTTTTCGAAACATCGCCAAACCTATTTTTTTTGATCATCTGCTACATCTGCCCAAAATACCACGACGGAAAATTAGAACAAGACGGCTGGTAAGAAATTCCTTGAAACACAACACTACCTTACATTTAACAGGCTTTGGTTACTTTTAAACATGTTAAAAATAATCATATTTTTAGCTGAAAGGGGTGAAAGGGAGTTCCTCTCTTGTCTTATACGCGTTACCTAGGTCAATAAAGGCAAACCTGCAGAGGAAGGCGTTGGAAAAAATTTGAAAAGTCTTGTAAGTTTCGAGGGGGACTATTTTAAATTATCGTGTGACAACGCCTCCATAAAGCTTTCGTTTTTCTTTTTTTTAAACAGTTAAAGTTGACGCCCGCGTTGCTGCCGGTCGGACTTTTTGATCAAATAAGGGTTCGAAAAAAACAAAAGAAAAAGACCAAAAAGCAAACTATACTAATAAATCAAATAAACATGAGTTTAATTATTAAAATAAAAAAACGGTTAGTATCTAATCTTTTCTACTTATATACTCTTACGAAAGTAATTGTGGGTATTTTTTAACACAGTAAAAGACCTTTTACTCTATACAGATGACAAGGGGCAGTATTTTAAATCTCAAGCATCTGATTTACATATAAGAATGTCATCTTTTGCAAAAAACATACCAAGGGTTGGTATTTTTTTTTCAAGTTTTTTGTGGTACATATCAGGCATATCTATTTTTTTTAAACTTTTTAATTACGTCAATTTGTTCCTCTTATGTTATATTTCTAAAAAAATGCTTATAGAAGGTATAAAGCTTTAAAATGTATAACAAAGTAATTATTCTTGTATAAACGCAATTTTTATTCATAATTCATATAATTATAATTCTTGAAATTTAGCTAGTAAGGACTCTTATATAATAAAATAGAACTATTAGTGCAATACTAAAAAGTCAACCGAAGACCCCATAGCGCAGATCAATCTAAAATTTCAAATATATTTTTTGTGTTTTATGCAGCAAATATCTTTCATAGTTTTAGATTTCTATTACAAGTGTTTCAAATACTAGTACAAATGCACTATAAATATGAAGAATTTTGCATAAAACACCAAAAGATCGTCTTGTTCATGACACAATAAAGTTATGTATTATACTTTGGTTATATTTTACGCATTTTATGTCCTACAGAGGCGCTATAAGACGACCTTTATCGAAAGGCATAATTTTAAGTTTTCTATATTTCCTGTTTATAGTATACTTTGCGCTAAAAATAATTAACCAGTCAGTTAAATCATGCACTGTCTCACACTTAGATATTTCTATCGTCAGCAGAAGAATAGTTTACATGCACTGGGTTCTTATAGAGATCCTGCTGTATTTTTAATATCTATCTTGTAATTGAATCAGTAGATTCGAGCAAGATTACATCACAACATCAGTCACGTAATTTATCATATGTTTTTGTCTTTTATACCTAATTATTCAGGTAATATAGTCTTGTGAAAATGAGACGATGAATTGAATCCAAAAAGTCATTTTGCGGGCATTAACTTTTTGAATTTAGGTTTATTCAAAAATAAAAGTAACATATATAATTTTATACAAACTTTTCAACGATTTAAAATGGTTTTACAGTATTTTATTTCATAAACATTCTTACATGCTTAAATTTTATTTCTTATAAAGTATGCTGCTTTTTCTTCTGCTTTTGGCAGTCCACGTGTCAATACAAAGACCATATGCCTTTACCTGCATACAAATTCAATTTTAATTGTGCAGCTAAGCATGACATCACGGTTTCAATGCATATTTTAACAAGCTGTTTGTCCAGAAAATATTTCAAGTCAATTTTCTCCGCTCTTTTTTGTTCGATTTTTTTTTTGTTTGGACAGATTTTCGATTTCATCTTCTTTTTTTAACGCGAAGAAAAAAAAATATTCATGGGCTCTACATGACGAGCTGATAATATGTCCATTAAAAGTGCTTAATCACATACCATGCTATACAATTTAAGCAAATACCATCATATTCAGAAATAAAACTATAGTAAAATCATCGTTGTTTCATTTACATCTCTAGTTTTTGCTTTTTTTGCTTTTGTTGATTTTTTTCAGAAAGTTGGTTTTTTATCAATAGTTGATACGTTTTTATCTTTTTATTCATAGCAAAATTCCTTCGTTCATTTCTTAAAAGAAAGTACTAAACTAATGCACATATTGTATGTTTGTTTTATCTTTCTGCTGGTAATACCAGCCATGCGTGCAACCAAATTCGGTTTTTGTTTTTTTTACCCTAAGTCCCTAATTGTATTCCCTTGATAAGCGTATCGGTTGCATTGGTAGTAATACAGGCCTCTGTGTTTTAGGCTGCTGTGGTGCTTCGGTTTTTTTTCTTGTTCATCATTTGGGTAAACTTGTAAATATTTGAACAAATAATACGAAGGTTGCAAAAAAAGAAAACAAACAAATATATACACAAATTAGACTTGTATAAACCTTTAATTAACAAAAAATCATGCTTTATTTTTCATATTTTCAAATGATTTTCGAGCCCTACTGCCGAGTACGGCGAGGCTATAAGCCGAATTTTTAGTAAGGTCGGGCAGAACTGTATCTAGTGCCGAACATCACGTATTGGCCTGCCAGATCCATGCATCATTTTGCAAAAACCCAGGTGGAAAATGCCATTTTAGGTTTCAGAATTGGTCAAATTGAAAAGTAGTGTGTCTTAGGCTCATAAAAAAGTTTTTCCCCGTAAAATTCATACCTTTTTCGTGTTGTGGACA
This sequence comes from Agrenia bidenticulata, assembly GCA_034694785.1. Taxonomy (NCBI): domain Eukaryota; kingdom Metazoa; phylum Arthropoda; class Collembola; order Entomobryomorpha; family Isotomidae; genus Agrenia; species Agrenia bidenticulata. The sequence continues at coordinate 5,851 of JAQFYM010004321.1, read as the reverse complement.
TCGCTGGGTTTGCAAGCACCTAGCCCTTTTAGGCAAAGAAACCTGCCTGTCATCATAGAGTCACCCTTCGTGTTATTTTATATAAGAGATGTATAGTACTTGCGTGTGTTTACATTTTTTTATAGGGTTTATACCCTAGAGGTTTTTCTTCAAAATTTGCCGGATATAGTTTTACAACACAGATATTAACATTTAGATTAGCCGCATTTTTTGTGTGTGTTGTGTTTATTAGCTTTTTTTTCGTTTTCAATGTTTTTTTTTTATTTTACAACAAAAAACCTATATGTAGGGAAATTTTACGTTTTCGTTTAAACCAATCTAAGGCTTAAGTACCTACAGGGTGAAATCTTTTTTTATTCCATGAGTCGATTGATATGTTCTGTTTTTTATTCTTATATTTTTTCATCATAAAAATTTTTTCCTATGTAAGGTAAAAAGTAACCACTGACAAAAACAAAACCATTTGGGTTTTGCAATATATAAAATTGTATGATGGCATAATGGATTACGACCAGCCCACAGTAAAAAAAAAAGTAAACGTCCCTTGAACGGAAGATATTGAAAAACTCAAATCGGGTATATCAAGTTTACACCTCAAGTATTTGTCTGTTACAAGACTGTTCTTGCATTACACTGGAATCATATTTTTGTTTTTATAAAGTTGTTAGCGATGACGCAGGAGTTAATCCGTATAAGCCAGGTACATGCTTTTGCATTTGGCTTTTAAAGCTTTAGGGTCACTAGTTTGAGCTTAATTGTATGCGCAAAATCTATAAAAGTGTAACAAAATTAAACATTTACGTATTGCTTTTTTTACGATATGCTATAGGCCGGCACGACGACAAACGCTTATGTTAAATATTGTCACTCTATCACAACATATGGAAATTGGACGTTTTAAGTTAGTACAACAAGCAGGCGTAGACAAATTTTCGTTTTATATACTGCCGGCTTAATTTTGTGATTGCAGTTTATGCCTTTTTTAATCCGACTACTTAGCCATTTCTTCGACATCTAGGTGTCATTTTTGTACAAAAAATCGAAAAAAGGTTTTATGATTTTTAAATATTGAATGCGTATAAAAAAATGTGGATGACGCCAGGTTATCTAAAAGATACATTGAAATTGCAATAATCGAGAATTCAAAAAATGCAATCATTTATTCTTTGTTCTATAATGAGTAATAAATTGCAATAATTTCAATTTTTCTATTTTGGTGCTCATGATGTTTTTATACAGATTTTGGATTGTTTTTTAGAGATCTTGTAAACAAAATCAGCGTAATTTTAATTTTTTATTTTTTGCAACGTAAATTAAGAAGAAAAACATTGTAATATACATAGATCCTAATTTTAAAGTGCATTTTTTTGAAACCCAGAAGATTTAGTTGTAAATTAGATATGTTTTTGTTAATTATAGTCAAATAAAAAGGTTAAAATCAATTGCTTTGTCAAATGACTTTAAAAAGTTAATTAAAGTATTAAAAGACCAATTCTTTAATGTTTTACAGTTATTGGTTCACCATTTTTCATGGTCATGCAGGACCTAAAATTTACAATTTTGTAAGATTTATATATTGATATATAATACATGTTGATAGATTTTTTTAAGCGTACAAACATAAAATGATAATTGTTTTTAGCTTTTATGTTTTTGTATATGTACATTGTAGGCGACAATTTCGTGCAATTAATAGTGAATAATAAAAAAATAGCGTTTCCGAAAAACCTAATCTGTAAAATTCAATTTTTAAAGTTTATGTGATATCAATAATTCGTTTATGTCAAAGCAATTACAAAAATTGCTATTTTAAAAAAAAAATCACAATAATTGATTTTTTTATACACAATTGAAATAATTGCAATACCATACGAAATGAAATTGCTATTTTTTGTGATACCCTGTTTGTAGCTCGAAGAGTTCAGTGTCTTTGTATTTTTGTTTATAAACTTTGACATACATATTCCCACAAAAAAATCCAATGGAGTAATAACAAAAAATGTAAACGTCATAGATACATTCAAAATGTATATATTAGTCTTCCTCAACCTCTATCAAAACGCTGTATGGTCTTTACAGCCGTAATAACAGTAGCACCGTCTTTATAACTTTTTTTCGCCTGGATATTACATAATGAGCAGTAACATGCGGAAAAACCATAATTGTGTGTCATCTACCGTTTTTTGTGTAGTTTTTTTTACTTTATGAAAGAAAATTTTCCATTAATTCTATTATTTAAAATGCCGCACCATATATTTTTGTTGGCTATTATGGATTTTATGATGATTACATGTAGATAAATGGTTTTTCAGATTTTATACTATGCTTATTCATGGTTTTTTTCAAGGTCACACTTACTTCAATTATACAAAATGTGTTAAAAAGACCCTCGTAAATATTAGAATTTAATTTAAAGGCGCAAAAAAATTTGCTTGGTTAACAACAAGCGTTTTAACTTAAATAAATTTTATACAAAAAACAAAAAAAAATCATAAACGTTTGATTTTAAAACTCCTGTAACTGGGAAGTTGTTTTAAAAACAAAGGTAAAGATTTGTAATGCCTGTCTGCGCAACTACATTGCATTAACATTTTAATGACTGATTTTTATTTCTGCCACGCGGTCATTTTTCTTAATGGGATCCTGGTTCTTCGATTCGTTATAATAAATTTTAAATTGGTTAAGTGTACAGGCCTAATCGCAAAAAACAGATTTTTTAATGTAAAATGGCAAAAGTTGGCTTTTTTAAATATTGGATTTATTGTTTATTACTGTTCATTTGTATCATATCGATTTATGTTTATTTTTTTAATTTTTATGACACTATTTAAAATAATCCACTGAAAAAAAAACGGACTTAAGTATAGTAACAAGCATTTTTTTAGACAGTCATAATGCAAAACACAAACTTTTTTTATTCACTGCTTTTTTTTGTGTAAATTAAATAACAAGTATAAGTTTATTCTTATATATAATTTACGTTTTTCGTTTTCATTTTCTAATCGGATATTTCGTAAACATTTCTAAATCGCTTATGTTCAATTACCAACATTTTGTATATTTAAGTGCTATTCCCACGCGTATCATGTATACAGACAGTCCTTTTTCATATTTTGTATAGGTGTGTAGTTATATTTATTTAAAGTAAATAGTATATTGCACACGCATAAAAAATTTTATCTAAACTTATGTTAAATGGGTAGCTTTATCATGTATTTTGGGGCATAGATTGGCTTTGGTAGTTTTCATTCTTTTTACAAAAAAAAACTTGGCATTCATTCCTATAATACAGTATATTTTTTCTGCACTTTGAATCGTTTTTCTTCTAAAAAAAAATAAATTGATCTTTAAATTTAGCTAACAAGGGCTCGTATGACTAACTATTATCGTTTCATAATGCCTCTGTGTGCAGCAAGCTTTTTGTTAAAAAATTTCATTTTGATCCATCGTATAAAAATCATAATCTATACATTTGTTGCTATTTAAATAACCAGGGATCAGAAAAATGCCGGTTAGCAGAAGTTTTTTTTGTCGGCAAAGAGAATTCTTTTTACAAAGAACATGGCGTTTGCCGAAAAAGCCAAGTTTTTTATTCTTTTAAAAAATGAACAAGTTGTATGACGCACAAAAATGTAATTTTTTGGCAATTTCAGTCTTAATGGACAGCTCAACATGTTATATTTTTATTCTTACATGCATATCTAATCTTTCTATTGCAAGTTTTACCACACGAATCGAACTCGTGTAATTACGGAATATTTATGTCAACCAAAATTCGCATAAAAGTAAAACTTTAGACATTAAAAATCTAAAATGTAATTGCAGTTTTTTAAATGCAAAATTTACCCCTTTCACTCAGATCGATTTTTAATAAATTTTTACCCTCATACTACATACAATATCTTAATTTGCGCTAGCAACCAAAAAAAAAAAAAAATTAAAATAAAGTTTTTACATATTTGTGCAAATGCATTCTATTGTATTGTAATATACTTGGTATCTAAACGGCAAAATTTGGGCGCATTCAAAAAAGAAACATAAAACTTTTTTGCCTTATCTAATGTTAACTGCAACAATAATAATATAAAAAGTATTCATATTTGGTAGTTGCAGAATTATACAATTATAAACATTTTACAATGATGATATTGCGTAAAAAAATGGATATTACTGATAAAAAGACGCTTTGCAATGAAAAATTATCAAACTATCTAATAACAAAGTCACAAACAAACTAAAAAACACAATTAATTTAGTTGTCCAACAAAACCAAAAGGCAAATAAAATTTTATAATGATACTTGATTTTTTCTAAACTATACTTGTGCAACGGAAAGTGCATATATACAGACTTAGCAAGGTTTAGCTTAAAAAAGATCAAGTAAACACAAAAAGTGCAGTTGGCGTTTATTATATATCTTGCATACTTAAAACTACTTAATCGCACTTTATGTATATAACAAATGTTATTTTTATAAAGTTTACATGTATGCACGATAAAACACTTTCAAACGGCTTTGGCTGCATTCATTTTGTACTATTTTCTTTTTTGTTTTTTTTAATTTACAAGTCAACGCATTGATAGACGTACATCGTTGTTTTTTACACCAAGTAAAAGAATTTTTTCAATCTTTTTTTTTTAGGCAAAAAATACGCATTTTATTACAAAAAAAATTAAAAAAATAGGGAATAAAAAAAAAAACAAGTTTGAACTGCCTGCTTTGTTGCCGGCAATCAAAATAATTATGCCCAAAAACCTTGCAAAAACCTGCTACATACAATTCAAACTAAGGCCATCTCTTTTTAGTACAAAATTAGGCGTTTTTAGTAAAGTACGATTTTTAATGCTGACAATAAAATCCACGTAGCTTTAATTTGCACACCATCATCGAACAAGTTGTTTTTAAAGCTTATAAAAGTGCTTTTTCTATAAAAAAATGTTTTTTTTTTTCAAAACGGGTTCTTCTCATTGCTAAAAAACTTAGTTTTCTATTGCAAGAAAAAAATTAAAAACTTACAACGATAAATTAAAAAAACTTCTGTATAGATCCACATAACTTCTATTTTTTTTGTGTTTTTTGATAATATGAAAAAACGATTTTTTTTTATTTTTCTTTATTTTTCTGCTGTGTATAAATAACAACCGTCAAATGGTTTTTCAACGTCAGTTAAAAAGGTTTTGTTAGTTTTGTTTTAATTCAGCTGCATTTTTCAGACAACCTTAGAGTAGGGAAAAAACTCTGAAATATGAGGGGTAAAAAAAAGTAAAAAAAATAAAAAAACATACGATTTTAGTAAAAAAGGAAAACTAGACGATCTTTTGTAGCAGGTTTTTACAGATAAAATTATCGCATGTTTTTTTTTACACCGATGTAAGTGTTACCTATGGATAAAATGAAGGGTCTTCTTACCTATGGGTGTTGCATTTTTTTGTTAAAAAATATCTATAGTTAACACTTCAACCTTTGTATACATTTTATTTTGTTTTATTACGAAAAAGCTGTATTTATGTTGCAAAATTAATTTTTTGCGAAATTAATACATTTTTCAACAATGAGTTAAACAAAAAGTATTCATGTCTTACATGAAACAACCCTGCAAAAAGGGTTTGTTAGTTTTTAGAAGTAAGATAAACGAGGACATTGACGTTTTTTACTGTAGCTGTAAAGCGCAAGGTTTATTTTTGATTTTTTAAAACTTATTTGTTTGTCTTTCATAAAATCTTTTTAATGCGGTTTTTATTATATTATTTATTATTACAAATTAACTTTTTTTATGCATTAAGATCCTATATTTGTAAGTTTTTCATGTATTTTTTTAGTGCTTTATATTCATGGAGAAATATCCATAGG
>JAQFYM010004320.1:0-15895 GCA_034694785.1 Agrenia bidenticulata | reverse complement strand
GCCCTGTATTATAATAGATCATTTTTGCTAGTAAAAGCAATAGTTTCTAAAACGCGTTTATTAAAAAAATACATTATCTAAAGCATTTTTGTTACTGCGTCAATTTTTGTATTTTTTAATTTCTATAAAATACAAATTAAACATTAAAAGACAATTTTGATGAATATTTTTGTATTTTTCAACTGTAGTGATAATTAATCTTTTACATTTTTGTTCAGAAGTTTTTATATAATAATGATTTGCTATTCAATCTGCGTTTTATTATAAATTTTTTCTTTTAGAGTAAGTTTCCTGCAATCACACTATAATTTCGTACGTGTTCTTGATGTCGTGCTTCTTTCGCATTTTTCATAGTATTTTTGTAAAAATTACAGACATATTGTCTACAAATGCTTGTTTTCTATTTTATTTGGTTTTTTCTATTCTTTGAAAACTTGTTAAAACGATGTATTTAACAACATGATATAGAATAAAACATCATAGATGCGGCAACACATTTATACGCAAAACACTATATAGAAACGGAATGCATGTTGGAGGGTTGCTTGATTATTTCGTAACTAAAACTGGCCTCAAGTAGTATTGTAACGGGATGGGTAAGCATTTGTCGCGTGAAACGCGACTTCGTGAAAGTTAATTGGTTAGTTAGTACTACTCTGTTCGTTAAATAAAAATTATATCGTAAATTTGTACCAAGGATATATAAGGTAAAAACGCATACAAACCAAACATTTATCTGATCAACAGTATTGTTATAAAAAAATGCCTGCACCTGTACCAAAAAAAATAGTACATATTTTTTTCAATCAGTACCCAGAGGTATTTTTTGGCATTTAAAAGTCTAGTCCCATTTTGTGTACCCTTCTTTTTTTAAGCCTAGCATTTAGGGTGTCCAATTAACTGGGTTTTTTTTGTCGTCAGTTTAACCGGTTTCATTATTAAAAAAATTCGAGTAAACCGGTTGCCCGGTTAATCAAACAATATTAATAATAAGCGGTATGCAACTTTGTGTTCTTGAGTCTGAAAAACAACATCCACTAAAAGATAATATTTTCTAATAAAAAAATCAAATCTGTTTAAATTTGGTAGTAAGATATTTTCTTTTTTTTTGCCTATGTACAGAAAAAACAGAACGTCTACGTTTTTAATTTAGTAACTATTACGGAAATACAAGCATTTGCAAATAGAAAGAAAAGTTACCCCTTTTTCAACTTTGCCTGCCTTTCATAATGCAGCCAACTTTTGCGGATGTTTATTATGTCTTGTTGTATACACACATTGTATAGTAATGCATTGCATCTGTGCATTTTTTTTCTGCTTGAATTCAGAGTCTTAGTCAGTAAAACAAATATTTTTTTAGAACAATAAAAATAAAATTGTCATCTGTCTGTATAGATTCAAAATGCCTTACTGAAGCGCGCAGCCATTACCAAATATGTTTTTTGTTGTTTTTTACGTTACAAAAAAGCGTTAAGATCATAATAGTATTTGTAAAATACATTAATTATATGCATGGGTTTTCAATAACCCCCGCTTGAATTCGTTATGACCCTATGCTTTAATTGTTGATTATAGTGAAGTTGAAAAGAAAAAAGCAAGTAATCTTTTTATCGCAAATTTACAATAAAAAATATATTAATTACATTTTTTACTAGATTTTCAGCATTTTGGTCTCCCGGTTTAGACCGGTTCACCAAAAGGGAATATATAGTACAATTATACGGTTAACCGCCGCGCCGGTTGATCGGTATTGGACACCCTACTAGCATTTTTTTGAAGTGCTAAAAATTATAGCGGTCTGCTTTCGATTCTATGTTCTAAGCACAGTCAGATCTGTAAAATAAAAATTATTCATTTGGGACATGACTAGAATAAAATTTCTAAGAAAATAGCAGTGCTAGTCATGCGCGTATTTAGGGAGATGAAGGGGCCTCGGGCTATCATTTCCCTTTTCAAAATTTTATGCGCCTGAATTTAAGGAGGGGGTCTAAAATTAGGAGAAAAAATTCTAACTTGAAAAAATTTGACAATGGAATTTTTTTACTACTAGTTAATTTTTTTTACAAAAATACATTTTCCTCGGATACCATTTTTCCACTTTTTTGCTGTAAAACCCCCGCCTAGAAAAATTCCTGCTACGTTACTGGTGCTAGTATATACAGCCAGATTTGTAAATAAATTTAACAGTTCTAAAAAATTTGAATTTGCCCTGTTTAATTCTTATTACTTATTGTCGAATTTATATAATCATACGTCCCAAAATAGAATACCCACGCGACAAAATTATGGTTCGATTATATAATATTTTCCAACAGCTAGTGTTGTATATTTATCCAAGGATAGCACAATTTTTTAAAAAATATGTTTTTTACGGGTCTACTGCAAGAGATAGTTTTGGTACGGTGGCAACCCAAGTTCAATTATTTTTAATTACGTCTGTTGGTCGTGCATTTTTTAGATTTAAACCTTTACAAGAACTGACTAACATACACATATTACTATCCATTTTTTTGATATGTCTTAGAGTTTTTCCGACTGATGTTAATTTTTACCTTTTAGAGTTTAAACTTGTTTTCGATTGGTTGGATTTCATACTTGCAGTGTTATAAGATAAAATGTGCTCCATTTGCATATATTTCTTTTAAACAGTTAATATAAAAGTAAGATGCGGATGCGCTGAAGGTTGGTGTGTTCACACAGTAAAATTTTTAACTGAATGTATGTGACAGTCTTTTTTTTATTTCTGCCTGTTCTGTAAATATCGTAGTTTACTAATTATGTGCGACATTTTTAAAACAGTGACACCCCTCGTACACGTAAATTATTTTTAAATTACAAAAAGGTACAAAAACGTTAATAAATACTGCATGGCTTATTATATTACAGGAAACCATCAAAGTACTTCATTATTTTTATTGTACATATTAAAATTTGTTTTTGTTTTTTTATGGCAAACAACTTTTGCTTTATATGCAATACTTACGGTACCGTTTTTCGTTTCTTATTTTGTTTATAAAAAATTTATAAAAAAGTTCTTTTTAATACCGTAAATTATTTTTTTTTTACTTTTTTTTTTACTTTTTTATTTTTTATTAATGCAAATACTGCTTTCATGGTTATATGGCAGTTAATCTACGCATCATACTTTATTCTGTTTAAAAAAACGAAAAAACTACAATGTATTTAAATTTTTAAAAATTACCTGAAATAAATCCTCTAACGGTTTATAAAAATTACACTCGTAAATTTTCACACAAGAAGTAAGCTGCTTAAAAACATTGAACATACTACCAGTTCATTTTTTATTACAATTACCACTTTTTTTTTAATCTGCGGAGTTTTATTTTAAAAAAAGAGACATTATGCTTAAAAAATAACTGTGTGATACTAGAAACAGTCTGTAAAAAAGTAACAAGTAGTCTGCGCTTTTTAAGCATAACATTTCGAAAAAGATTGATGTTTTTGATAAGCAACAAAGTCTAAGATTTATAATAAAAAAAACGGATAAACTTTTGATGATTTGGTAATAAAAACCTGTTGCAACCAAAAAATCTTAGTAAGTTACATACTAGTACAAAAAGACATTTGTTTTTTTTAATTTTAGATTGTCATTTTTTGTTTTGTTTTTTGGTTTTGTATCAGCGTTTTTTTTTATAAAACTATTTTTGATTATCCATTTTTAATCTTATACAGTTAACGCCGTATTTTTGTGTTAAAAATAAAATACATTTGGGTCAATATATGACAAAAATATACAATTATAGATGGTAAGAATGTCACACTATAAAAACAAGTATCAAAAATTGTTACAAAAACACATAAATATCGTAGCGTAGTCTGATATATTAAACACACACAGAGAATTGGTATACAAAATTCTAGCGGTATGTAAAGTATGCTTGTCACTTAGGATTGATTTAGATATATCATTCCTATACTTTTTACAGCCCTAGAATCTCTACATTTATAATTTTTACTGTTTGATATTTTTTCGTTTCAAAACCAAATACAATTTATAAATACTTCTTTTAAAAAAGAAGGGAAGTAAGTCAATGGATCTATATTTATGTTTTTGGAATCAGCGAACTTTTATTAAATAGTAAATTTCTTTTTTGTGGTTAACTGTACTAGTAACAAGTAAGCACTAATTTTATTACATGTTTGCCATATATGTTTTTTTCTGTGTGTTTAATTGTTTTTATACGTTGGCTTAGTTTTAGCAAGCCTTTTTTTATGCAAAAAAACTATTCTTATATATTTATTTTATCATTATGACTTATTATGTTTAGTTTTTTACTCAAACAATGCAGGGTTCTTTTCATACATGTTTTATTAATATACAATGTAGTTAATTTCAAAATATGGTCTCCTGCGTACATAAATCATAGACATACAGCAAATAAATTGTAAAAAACAGGTTAAAGAACATAAAACTGTTATCGTTTTTAACATATAAAACATCATAAAAATACATGCAAAAAGTTATAACAAAATTTAAAGAACCAAAAAAAAAAAACGTTTTTTGAGAAAGCGAAATACGTAACAAATAGTTAATAAAAACAAAAAACGGTAAATGGTATTTTTTTTTAGATATAGTGCGACTAAAAAAAGCCCAAAAAGATTAAAATAACGACTATGATATAAAAACTACAAAAAATAATAAAAATATGATCAACGTAAATTTAAATTATTTTTCAAGATCTTGCACATGATACTGATACAACGCATTTACAAAAAAAACTTGTATACATTTTTTGGCTAAGTTTTTGCGTGTAAAATGGACCCATTTATAAAAAGCTAAGTTATAAGTAAGTAAATTGTAAGGATATCTTTCATGTACATTTTATTAAAGATAGGATTACTAGCGGATTCTTGTATAGAATGCTGGCTTAGTAATTTTGCTTCTATAATCATTCCGTATTTTTTTGGTATTTACGAAAAAATCGAAGCATAATTTACGTTTTCAAAAATATTGAAAATCTCAAATGAGTTTGAATACATAAATATATTCTTAAAATTATATTTGTAGTTTTTTACATTTATAAAAAATATTTGTTGTAAAATAATCAGCTAACAAAAATAATAATTTTTATTATAGCATTTGATTCGTATTTATTTTTCTTTAAGTCTTTTATATGATACTTTACAAAAATATGTATGTGATTTTGTGTAAAAAAATATATTTCTACTGGATTTTGGGTTATTACAATTAATGTTATTTTTATATGATGTTATTCCTATTTTTGCAAATATGACTTCAAAGTTTGATTATAAATGTTTTTTTATGTTTTACCGTTTTATATTAAGATCATATGAAGTTTTTTTTGTTAAATAAAACCAATCGTATTCCATGAATACTTATGGCAATATTGTATTTATCGGGGAAAAGTTTTTCGTTTTTCATATCATATTACAACCAAAATAGTTACTGCACTATTTTTTAAAATACGTGATATGACAAGTTTTTAAATATGAACTTTCTACTAAGTACAGAATTGCATGACAAAATCCCGATTTTAAATTTCTAAATGCTTTTATCTTTTATCCCAACGCCAAAAAAACAAAAAATCCGTACAAAACCAATATATTTTTACCTAAATTATATATCTAGAATAGGAAAGTATTTGCGTTACTACTTGAGTTAAAAATATTATTTTTATTTGCAAAAAAAAAGGATACCAAGATTAACACCAGATAACTTGAAATCATGCGTTTTGTAAAGTTTTTCTGCAATATTTTTGCGCACTAAGAAATATTTAAATAGAGTTTTAACATGTTTTGCTTCTAAGTGTAAAATCTAAATGCAAAATCAAATTTTTTTGCCTTTTAAATTAGTTTTTACGTTGTAATGGCTTATAATATAATTTAGTAAAAATAAATCTTTTAACATTTTTTTTTGTTTTTGTTTATTGGGATTCATATATAGATTGACCAGTTTTAATGCTGAAAATATATGGTTTAGTAAAAAAAAACGGTTTATTTCTTAAGGGTACTATTAATGCATTTATTTCAGATATGATTTATAATTTACCCTTTAAAAAATATCAAAAAATCTTTTAAGAATTAATTATAAGCTCTTATATTTATAGCCCATATGAAATATAATGCGTAAATGTATTATATTTATAAGTTTTTTTTATTTAGAAACGACTGCGAACTCTGAGTTAACTCGCCGAAATTTTAAGTGCAAGTGTATGTTGTTAACTATGTATTAAACTACGCAAAATGTATAAAACTCACCAAAAAACTGTTTCTATTGCTACTCGCTAGGCTCATGATTCCCATAATATGTTCATTATAGACGTTTGCAGTATACCGTATAGTTTTTTTTTTCAGTATACACGTCCCTACACTATACCTTATAGTGTATAGTAAAAAAATCCTTTTTTTCTATGATTTATTCTATTAAAATGTTTATGAATTTGAAAAATGGTCGTATTTCATTAAAAATACAATAATAACAATAAAATTTATTAATCAGAAACCCTGATATTTTTACAACAATGCAACTTAAGTTTTATTTAAAATTACAAGTAAAATTTCGATGTAAAGATCACATGTGAGGAAAAATCTCAAAGAAAATCAAAAATTCAAAAGTAAACATAAAAAAAGTTTAATCTTTTTGTAGTATCAAACACTACAAATGCGTGTTTTATAGTTTCATAAAAAAAATAGGGATTGAAATTATAATTATTTACTAAACAAGTATTTAGATCTTTAAATATACACTTCATTATATTCTATTTTATTGCTTAGAAAGACAAGTATTCAAAATTTCATTTTAAATACGTATAGAGTTTGATTTCTGTATAACTCAAGTCTTATTTTATAGTAAGTAGAAAAAAATAAAGAAATCAATCAATATTTTCTCGGGCAATATTTTTTTATTTTCTAAATACACTAACAATGTTAGTAAAAAACACTATACGCTTACTATACACTTACTATACCGTATAGTAAAAACCTCGATCCCTAGTTCATTATACGGTAAACTATTTTTTTAGCCATAATATGACCATATAATAGACGATCAGCGCTGCAGCCAGTGGCGTCTTCCGGGTTTTTGAGTCGGGAGATAGTATGCGTTTTTAGAATACTGGATTTTTAATCTCAATTCATAGTATGGCTTCCACGCGAGTATTTTATTATTAATACTCGAAATACTCGACGGATTCTATTAATACTTAATTTCTTATACGAGTATCGGTTTAAGTTTTGTAAATATATAGAATACTTCTTTGCCAGACACAATTATTAGTTAAAAAGGTTTTTAAAAATATTATAAAGGCTTTAAACCAAACTTAAGCAAGCTTAAAAAAATCAACTTTTAAAAATAGTTATAGGATATACTTAATTACTTTTAAATATTTTTAATTGGATTTTATAAAACCTTTTTAAAACCTTTCGTCATTATGCTTGAATTTGGGCGTAACCAAACCTGTTGTTTTGAGGTGTAAATATTCCTTACTAATTGTGCTCGACATGTTGGGGATCATCTTTTTATCAGTCACAAAACAAGAACATAATGAATTTATATGAAAAATATTTTATTTCAATTGGTAAAGGTAGAGAAGATGTATACATAGTATTTAAGTTGATAAGGCAAAAATATTTTTGGAAATGTTTATTAAAAACCTGACAAAAAATATGTGAGTAATACTCGATACTCAAAATTAAAAGTAGTAAAATATTCGATACTCGAGTTTTCAAAAAATGAGGCATTTTGGAAGCCCATATTCATAGAGTTTCTTAGCATTTTTATTTTAGAAGAAAATGTTTATATTGTCGATTTGGGTTAGATTTTTTTATCAAAAAAAATACTTCACAAAAAGACCCTCTTTTTAATTCAGCCGGAAAAAATTCATTTAAGGGCGGTTATCACTTGATCTCTATCCCCCTCTGGATATGCCACTGTATAAAGCTAATATTGTCCCCCTTAGCTTTTGTTTCATTTATTTATACCCCTGCTAATACACATCTTCATAATGGAAACGAATAATGAAAATATACGAAATACAAAATTTAAAAGGCATGGTGTTAAACTAGCACTAGAACATATTATAAACGAATATCATGAACTTTATCTATATGGACAAGAAATGAGATTAAATGATTTGTGTTTCGATCCGAAATACATTGAAAATTACAACCCGGTTAGCAATGACATAAAGAATATTTTAGAATGGTAAAAACCTGGATTTTTATGAGATATTTATATTTAGTAATTTCTTGTTTATAAATAAATTATTTATTACCCTTACGATTCATGATACAGATAGATTTGGAAGATCTTGAAACTAAATATCAAGAATTCTTGCAAAAAATTGGGAATACTACTTGCGAAAGTGAGTTTGATTCTGTATTTGAAGCGATGGAAGCAAAAATTAACACACTTGTGCACGATCTACAGCGGAACGTAAAATATAGTAATGACGAATTAGATGCGAACGAACATAAATTAAATCAATAGAATATGTAATTAAATGATATTTAACTTTGATTCTGATAAATTTTTTTATATTTAATTTTTCGACCATCATGCTTATTATATAAGTATTAAAGAATTTAATCAACTTCTTCTGTTAACCCTTAACCCTTAGAGAAATTTTCGCACCTATAGGTGCGATTTTTTTATGCGGGATTTTCAAGCCCGCACCTATAGGTGCGATTTTTATGAACGGGTTTCACGGATCGCACCTTAAAATGCATTTTTTTTTTCATAACTATAAAACCCCTGGGTAAAACGCAAAATTTAAACAGATATTATATCATTATGGTTTCACTTATTTTTATTTTTGCTGCCCTAAGGTCTTGTTTTAAGCTTTATGGTACGATTATTTTTTAAACTTTTAACAGTAAGTTTAACATATTTTTTTTGTAAATTATATATTTTTTGAACGAGATACGTCACTTCACGCAGTCGACCCTCATTAATAATGCATTATGTACCAGATGTAAACCTTTTTTTTATTGTTTGGAATTTTCCCAAACACATTTTTTAATTTTCCCAAACACATTTTTGAATTTTTGCCCCATAATTCTCTAAGGGTTAAGAGCAGTATAGTAAAGACTTTTACATTTAGAGATTCGGGATACCAGACTTATTTTAAATTGCATTTATTGCAAACAAAGTAAACTTTTTACGTAATTTATAGACTTTCGGTGCTCCGAGTTTCTACGTACCCTTGGAGAATTATAAGCACCCTCGAATTCAGGGCACGAAATAAATAAAATTCCAGTTGAAATAACACCAGTATCAACTTTTTTTTGTAGAAACTATAAAAAATTAGACTAAAAATTTATATTTGCATATATTTTCTGGCACAATATTGTTAAAAAGTCCATGATTAAGTCATTTAAATAATCAAATATTAAAGGTCAACAAGCAAAATATAAGCAATAATTTTTATAGATGTCTATTTAATTCTTATATTCTCATTTGGTATAATACGAAAAGCGCAAAAGTGATTTTCTTAAAGGGGCAATTTTCGTAGGATAAAAAAATAAAGACGAAAATTATCGTTACATAAAAAATTACCGGCCGAAAAATATTTATGTGTCGAAATTATTTATGCGACGCATTAAAATCGTTGCATTAAAACATACATTCAGGTCTTTTAATTTTTAAGGTCATAATTAAATTTTGGCTTGTTTTATTTTTTCGCCCGTTCTAATGTTTTAAATCATTTAGAATTTTTTAAGTGGAAAAAAGTTTTGTGATTGAAAATATTTATATTAAAGGACTCTCCGAATATCTATTTTTTATTTAAAAAAAGTTATAGATAAAGAAAGCAATTTTTCCAATAGCATTAAATGTGCAACCACAATATAAAAGCAAAAAATATTTTTATATGAGCATAAAATTTACAGTAAATAATCTGTTATAATTGTAATAAATCTAATAAAAGCATTTTTTTTAAGAAATTTCTATAATTAGCAAATTTCGTAATTAAAAAAGTATAATTATAATAAAACTGACATAAAGAACATTAAAAAATGAATTCAGCATGTTTTCATGTTCCATAAAATCTAAAGTTTGACTCTTATTTGGGTGTGTCCTATTAATGCTTCGAGAAGAAAGATTATGTTTTTAAACCGGTAATTATTATACTATATCACAAACAAAAAATAGATTTCGTTTTATCATAGAAAAAAAAATCTTTAATGCAAAATTACGCCGGATCAGGGTCAGACTAAAAGCGACTGAAATACGAAGGAACCGGTGAAAATAAAATAAGCTGCAAGAAAAACATAACATTTTTTGTTTAACAATGCAAACACAAAATAATAAAAAATTTTTTTAATAAATGCCCAATATTTTTCATTACAATGTAAAAATTTTATTTAGATTAAAAAGATACCGAAATAGGCGCTTTTTACTAGAGGGCCTGAAAAAAAACCTACTTTGTAAGCCTCTAAGTAAGCTATGTGGCCTTTTTAAACTGAATGTGGATCTATTTTTTTCAATTACAAATACACATGTTATTTTTTCTAAACAGTTGTCTACAAATTTATTGTTAATTGCATATTTTTCAGATCTGATAGGTCTTATCTGAGCAAATTTTTATATTTTATAGTAGGTTTTTTTTTACAAGATTGCCCCTATTATGTACTTGTTTTACAAATGAAATAATCGAGGCTTCAAGAAACCTCTTCGCATTAAGTTGTTTTCTACTACCTATTGTATCATTTATTTTAATTTGATCATTTTTTTATGTTTTTCTATTTATAATTTTTTTGTGAAAAATACATTTAAAAGGCAATAAAACTGTTTTTTTAAAATTTTTCATAAACTAAAAAAGAATTGCTTTAACTTTTAAATGAAAAATAGAGCACGTATAAGACTAGATAAATGTAAATATTGTCATGGGATAATTTTTTACTTCTTCTTTGTATTTTCTCAATGTACTAAAATACGTTTATTCATAAAAGATACAACAGTAATGTCAAATCATAAATTTGTTATATATAACGTTATTTTATTTCATTATGTAAAAAATGCGTAAGAATCAAGCAAAATGCATACAAATAAAAATTATATGGCTGCTTTTACTAAATTATAACTAATAACAGCAGTTTATCTGTAATTAATTTTTTTTTTAAAAACGAGCCTTAATGTTGATTTTATTATAACAAAATTGTTCAAGGGCCAGGTTTAATTCCGGGTTAATATTATGTTATATAGCAAAATAACCTGCAAGCTAAGCAAAAAGTAAACTCACATAGGCTTAAAGTAATAAAAAAAAGTATGATAAGGTTAATAATAAGTTTATATTTAATTCTTATCATGCGTTTTTTATAATATACAACTTACAGCTTTGACTAATATAAAATTCAAGAAAACCTTATCACTCAAACTAAACCGTGTAAGCTACTCGGCAGTCTATAAATTGTAAAATACTTATGATATACCAACATATATAGTATTTAATTTTATAAAAATTCAAATATTTGACCACAAATTTTTGTAAAAATTGCAATAACAAATGGTAAAAAATTTTAAAATGTTTAAAATAGTACTTTTTTTTTAATTTAAATCTTTTAATATAATATAACAACATTACAAATTCAAATTCAAATTCAAATTAATTTTTATTTTTGTTATATGTAAATACATTTTGCTCTGGGGTGTTAGATTTAATACAAACAATTAACGTTTTTGTAGGTTTTTTGGTTATCAACCTTTACAAAACATTTATAAAAATACCACAAAAAAAACTACCTATAAATACAGTCGAAATATTTTACATCATTGCATCAATTGATGCAATATATGCAAAAAAAGTCTAATCTAGTGCACATTAATCTGAATAAGCTAAATTCTATAGCGGCTTTTATAATTTATTCCCATTAATATAAATCATTGATAAAATTTATTTATGCAACAAAACATAAAATGAAATATTTTTGTTTTTCATTTTGTATTTTTTTACTGTCATTTTAAATTTTTGTGTCGGAAAACAAGTTAAATTTATTTAAAGCATTTTTTTTTACTTAGCAAAGAAAACTACACCCAAATGTTAGTTAAAAACACGGATAAAGACAATTTTATGGAAGTATGGGCATGATTTTTTTTTCGATTCCGCCCATAATGGCCATTATGGCAAATATGAGTGATATACTAAAAAAATATGCCCATAAAATTAAGAACACAAAAAAAAATATAGAAGCCACGTAGGGCTGTAAAATTAGCATAAAAACAACGCATTCTCATTTTTTTATAGATTTCAACTATACTGAAAATAATTTACATGTTTCCATCATAATTCATATGCAGGGTATTAAACCTTTAGTGTATTTTGAATTATACAAACAGCTGTTTTATTACTAAAAGAATTTCTGGCTTAAAAACAATAACTAAATATAATTAGGGTTTTTTAAAAATCATAAATATAGATTCTAAACTTCTTTATCAGATTTTGTATGTTAATACGCGTAAAGAGGCAAAAACAGACATCGGTAAACAATATTTATAGAAGAGTACAGACAAAGCCAATTTAATGACAATTTCTAACAGATATTGTTATTATAGTTTAATTTACACCTGAACACATTTTATTATCAGATGAATTCAAAAATTAATGTTTTTATCTCTACTCTGTAAATTTTGTAAAATATACAAAAAAAATATGATAAAAGTATGAAAATTGATTTCCGTCCATAATGGCCATACCATATATGGCCATTATGGAAGTAGTGCCATTACGTGTTCAGTATCCCTGGTGGTAAACATAAAGCATAGAGATACAACAATAATATTATATTGCTGCAAAAAAAAATATTTTCAAAATATTATTTATTAATTTTGTGGCTTACCGCTATAAATAAAAAAACATCAATTTTGAAGGGTTAAAAAAAGGATTTATATATATAAATTGGCTGCGTAATTAAATATGCGCACGTACGCAGGTTTTTACTATGGATGTAAACTTTTTAATTATTTACAAAGTCTATAGAGATACTAATGCAGTACTACCCCTCTTTATTGACAATAAACAAGTCAAATACGCCTTTTTTTTGGTTTTTACAGTGATTTATTTTAAAAATACCAATAAATTTTCACGTGAGCTTTACTTGTAGTGATAAGTGCTTACCGTTAAAAATAAACCAAAATCTGATTTATAAAGTTTTTTGTTTTATGTATAGTACAACCTCTATTATATGTAATTTTTTCAGCCAAAAACACATAATTTTGTTAATCATGCAAACTACGAATTTACATTTTTTCTTTTTTAAAATTTCACTCTAAAACTTAGCCTCTTCTATATGTAAAAATTACATGGTAATAGTATAAAGGTCCCTTTTCTTATAAATATTAAAAAATAAAATGCATATATAAAACATTTAGGTCCTTTCTGGTTCGTTAAAATATTTACAAAGTTGTTTTTTACCGGAAAATAAAATTTTACATATATAAGATGTTTTAATTTATATGATAAAAAATAAAAGCAAGTCTTCTTTGCACAAGATTACTAACATAAAAATATTATGTATTAGTAAATTTATCATTTAACAAGAATATTTTAAGAAGAAATTTCACATCCCGCCCTCATGGTTTTGTTAACTTAGAAACCAATGTAATCCATATTTTTTTTTTTTTTTCTGCATACATTCATATATAATATACATCTCAGATTTGTCGAAGCCAGTAGTTATCCGCGGCAATATTAGCTTGTAAAAAACATGCCCTTCTTGGTACACCTAAACCCCTCTTATTTAGAAGAAAACAATGAGGGATTTTTAATTATACCCTTAAATAGGAACCAAAATCATAAAAAAAAGCTAAAAATCATTTTTATAACAGTATTGCTTATTTTAGGCGTGTCTGAACTATTCCTAGAAGGCGTCGAAGATTCATGTTTTTAAATTTGCCATATAAGGAAAATTTTTAAATAAGAGGAAATAGAAATATTACGGGTTTACCTGTATTAGTTCTTTTATCGTATCAATATTAAATTTTAACGTAAAAAAATTCTGCGGCTGGTAATATTTTAAATTTATTAAAACATAAAATAATAATACCCTTTTTTCCGAAAACCAACTTATAAAACAATTGTTTAATAACAAATTAACATTTAACCAATCTTTTTTTTGTACAAAAAGTTTTATTATGGCAAAACCTTTTTCCTTCCGTAAAAAACAAGCATTTCTAGTATATTTTATTTAAGACAGATGTACAATCGACTATTTAATAATTAAAGACTCTTAAACTTTAAATTTTAGCGCCTTTTAATTTATTGTTATAACCTTATTTTAAATTGATACGAATACATTATTATATGTCACAAAAAAAGTACATTTTTGTAGCAGAAAAAAACTTATTTTTCTAAACAAGACTTGCTATTAAAACGTAAAAACATACATACTTTCATTTTTACTAAAGCTTACCGCCACTATTAGCATTATGGTATTACGTTACTCTGTTTTACGTTATATATTTTAAGGATTTAAATTTTTATTATGAATCCTTTTAAACTAAAATTTATGTATTTCATAAAAACGCACACCTTTACTAGTTTATAATAGCAAAAAAAACATAGAATATTTTCGTGAACACTATTTAATCAATCATTCACTGGACTTTTATTATTTTAAATATCAGGATATTACTTGTACGAAATTATTCATTGTTAATTAAATGTTAATACTTTAATTTTTAATTGTATTTCTTGTCTTAATATATTTCACCTTCGTATTTTTTGTAATTCTTTAAATTTGCAGCAGGTGAGTAAATATTCATATAAATGTTAAAGTCATCCGGACTTAAATACTCAGACTTTACACCATCATTTTTGTTGCTTAGATATACTGAGGAATTTGAACATTCTGCAACACTTGATCGGTCTTTCGCATTCTTTGTTATGATTTCAAAGCTACTTGATCCGATATCTATATCATTTTTTGTAGATTTTTTCACATTTTTGTCTTGCCTTGAAATGACATTATGGCTACTATTTCCTTCATTGACATTTAGCTGCAGTATAGAAGAAAGCTCATTAGCATTTTCGTCACCAGAATTGGCGCTTTTTGTCAGAAGATAAATATTCATATCTTCAGGCCCTGTATTCTTTATATTTGATGGTGGTTTTATTAATATATCTTTTGTATCATTTTTTACATTAGATTTATTTTCAATATTGCTTTTACTATTTAATAAATCTTTATATAATGATTTTGCATGCTTCTGTTCACAATTTAATTTAGACCCCCGTTTATCTATAGTATAAATGGCAGATAAATCCTTATTTAATTTTTGTACAAACACTTCAACAAAATCATAACATTCGTCAAAAATATATGGCGCACTATTTTCCAATTCCAGACATCCAGATATGTTTTCATTTATAAAGACAAATTTTACGAAACTTTGAAAATATTTATCGAATATTAGTCGCTGGAAAATTTTGACTTTAAATTGTTCTGTTTTGCTATCTTTAAGTGATTTTTTGAAATTATCAATGACGCGATCCGAATACTCCATGCATAATTTAAAGGGCACAACAATATTTTCATACATAAATTTAGGTAAATCGCTTTCCTTGTATTCTTTAGATTTAACTTTCTTTTCGAAAAATTTATATGAGATAACTAATTCGGATGCAATGTATTTTTCAAGATGTAAATTCAAAAAAATAATTACTTCATCAGCATTTTCAATGTTTTTCTCATGTATAACTTTACAAATAGTTCCAATAATCTGACTTGAAACAACATTTTTAAATAATATTACGTTCCAAACTAATGGTCTGTCAAACAAAATCTTTGCATCAAGTTTTTCGGAAATTGCCATTAATGTTGTATCTTCCGGTATAATTCTGATCTTTTTATTTTCACAAGATTGATTTAAGACCATGGCATTTTTTATAAATCCTGGTTCATGCTTGAATAATTCCCC